>JARGXW010000150.1:0-256028 GCA_029204085.1 Mycena sp. CBHHK59/15 | reverse complement strand
ACGGGCTTCTTCTCTCACTGTCCTGCTTCTGATTATGTCTCCAAAAATGGCCTCATTCTTCTTTTTCCACTCGCCTTACCCGGAGTGTAAATTACTACATGTACACGCCGGCCATGACAGATAAATCGGTTCTTACATAGAGAGAAAGAAATCGGAGGGCAGGGCTCGAATCGAGACTATCCGGGGCCCTGTAAGTGTACCGCTTCCGCGGGCTCGCATACAGGTAGATCTGTGGGAACGCTGCAGGGGTTCTCCCACACCCACACCGAAGACTTGGCTCTATAGTAGCGGCGAACCTATTTTGGATGGCGGTCATGCCGAGAGTCAGCTTCTCATCCATCAGTACCTAAAGTTCTCTATAGTACTGTAAACCAACGGCATGGACCCACAGGCGGGGGGGCCCGTCTGTATATAAGCAGCCCACAACCGCACCTCTGAGCAGTTTGGTCCCATCATTTGACGACGCAACTTATCGCACCACCCAATCCTTGAGTATCGTACTCCTGGACGCGAGCCTTCGTCTGTGACAGAATCAGAGAACACTCATTCTATTCGTCCTTCAGCGGATCCAAAGGGCGAACCGTACCCACAAGCAAGGTGGCCGCAGGATTCGCGAAAGATGGGCTCGCCCGCAGTCCTTGTTTGTCCCTCTTGTCGTAGCATGCGAGGTTGATGCCAAGGGCTCCATTGCACCAAGGGGCCCCGCGTCGCCAGTATGGGACTATGTCCGATGAGAGGTAGAGTTTACGTGGCCACCTTCTGTCCACACGATGTTGATTCCAGGTAAGCAGGCTCATTTCCACCGTTCATTTCCAACCTTAGCTCGTGCTAGACTTGGGAGCGGCGCCCCCGTGTCTCGCTACCCTGAACCTATATTTCCAGGTGTGCACCATTCTCGACGCCGTGAGAGACTGACTGCCTTCCCAACTTCGAGATATACAGCGAGGCCATCACTGTCCATTCACTTACGTACTGTTTGACACTGCTGATCGAACATTTGTTTCCCAACACATTGTGAGGAGGCTAGACTTGAATTCTCAAGTTTCTGATTCCATATTCGCTCGGGTTCCTCAATATATGACACGATATCCGTAGGTCATTATTGGTTCAACGTCTCTGGTGCCTAGGCCTCGTCAGGGTGCCAAGGGCCAGTCGTCACTCACTGCACCAGATCACGGCCAGCGGAGCAGCTCATCTATTGAACCACCTCACACAAGGGCCTCTCACTGCTTCCTCGAAGTCAGCAGGGGCTTATTTAAATATTCTATAAGGCGGGAGGCTTCTGCGTGGATCCGACATTCCGGCGTCAAGTAGAGAGTAGTATTGTGAAAAACCGTTTCATTTTTCAGAGCTACACCCCCAATTTGGCCCAATGTTTCAGCCCCATCCCGTCGGGGATATCTTGGGAGATCTCGGTCAAGGTCTGATTGAGGTCCTGCTAGATATCACCCGACCTTTTTTGCATATAATATCGCAACAATACTGTCCCAACATTGAACTGAGCTTACATTTCATGGTCGTCGGAGATCTATGACCAAAACGGGCAGAGGCGCAAAAGGTAGTTGAAACAAGATTTACTACTCCTCCATCACGTCCGGCCGACTCAACTCCTCATCTTCCTCATCTTCCTCCTCTTCCTCTGGGTCTCCCAGCTCTGGGCCCTTTGCTGCCGCTGCTTTGGCCTGTTTTTTCTTTTCACGTGTCTCTCTTGATTTTTTAGCTGTGGCGGCGCGCTTTGCCGGCCCGGAAACGCGAAGTAGCGCAGCGAACTCGTTGCGCTGCATGTCACGATCTGGGAAGCAGGGTATCGGAGCTGTTAAATCTCGAGGGAGAGTGTCTCTGAGGAGGTGCGCATTGTGCAATGCGTGCATGTTGATGAAATAAACCTGTGTATTTGCGTGTTGAATCGCCGTCTGTGTACGACTGGTAATATTCCGCTCTTGGACGACATGTTCAAGGCCAGAAACTGCACGGCATTTGCTTCCATGGCAGTCGTGTTGTGCGTTGAAGAAGAACAAGATGTCCTGCACGCTTTATTTCAGAACAACATTGGCAAATGATAAGAAAGAACTTGTACTGCCGGTGCAGCCAAAAAAATCTCGGGTGATGGTGAGAGTACTGGCATATTCATGCGGACATCCCGGGTAGCGGAAACATCGAACTTGTGCAAGACAACCACAGCATCCTCATATTTTGTGGGAGCGGTGCTGGGAATTAAAATAAGGCAGATCCGGCCGCTCAGAACTTCCCCGGTGTCCTGTCACGTATTCAGTTTGTGAACTAATATATGACAACTTAGAGACGAACCTTGCACTTGAAGAATACCCATGAGTCTCTTGTGCATACATCTCCTGCTTGAGAGACAACATATTTGCATGTAGTCCCATAATATCCGCCCTCTGTGCACAAGCATTCGATTTCGCGCCCCTCCTCGTGGAATCTGCCTCGAAAGAAGGCGACGGGCAAGAGGACCATGAGCACGACGACGACGTTGACAAACCAGCCGACCCACTCAACGAGGTCGATGACATCTATCCGCCGCTGCCGCCACCCGATCCCTTTAATGAGGTGGATGGCGGTAACCCCCACCCATCCCCCTCCTCCTCCCCTCCTGCGAAACGCCGCCACACCACCATCGACAACATTAACGATGGCAAGAAGCCGCTCACAGGAAGCCACCGCCGCCAACATGCCAAGCGCGTGCAGAAGATCCAGGAGCAGGGCCAGGCTCCCCGTGCATCCACCACGCATAACTATGTCTTCCCCGCACAGCCCATTCAGACAGCTCTCTACATAGAGGCCCTCCCTCCGGCGCATGGCGGGTACACACCACCAAGGTGGAGGACGACAGGTGGGACAGTAAGAAGCGCTGGACACTCCACGAGCTGCTCCGCATTGGCTTTGATGTCGTCCCATGGAATGGCTTGTGCGTCTCATCCCCCTTCCCCCACCCGCTCGTCGATGCTAAAGGCCGCGTCTTTGCCGTTCTTGTTGGCCAGTCTCACGACCCCACTTACGCCGCCTCCGTCGCTGCTGCCTACACACTGATCACCAAGGAGGGGCTCGCCGCTGCCTTTCCCAGTGATATGCGCAAGCACCGACATGGCCTTTTTGCCGCCATCAACGTCGGCCTTTCGTGTGGCGAGGGGCAGTTGGTGCCATCATGGCTGCACAATGGCGAGTACACCGGCATGCTCGAGCGCCTACTCGCCAGTGAGGACATCGGGCGCATGGCTACCTTCGCGAGTGGTGAGTTTTTTCCTTACATTCTGCCCTATGGCCTAACCCTTCACCGCAACACTGCTTGGAAGTTGGTGCCGACTTATGTGTCTTGTCAACCATTCGAACAAATTTTTGGAGTCCGGACTCGTCTCTAGAAGATCATTGAAAAACCAGAAAAACATTATGTGTGAATTCCGCACTAGGACGAGATCGAATCCTCACCAATAAAATGAAATTTGGAAATCTTGCGCTGAATAAAGATCTCGTCCTCAGAACATGGAGTGGTCTACTAATGAACGAAGACACTCTGCTGGGCAATTGGACTTACACAGTGGGGGTTTTAGTGGGTATACAGCTGACATTGAATGATCCAAGAAATGGGATAGGATAAATTTATTATGGCTGGAGTCCCACACTATGGTACTTGTGCATAATGGCATTTCCTCCCTGGACAACTTCCCTGGCATTAACTGGATTTATTTGGTAGACCCAGTGGATGACTTTTGGAATGCTTCTGCAGACTGAATTTCATTGTCCCGAACGCTGCCAAAAAAAAAAAAAAAAAAAAAAAAACCCAAAGGAACCAAGTCTGCCCAAAGGGGCGATAAAATTAGTCAGCATGTGCAGATTGCGCAAATTGCGCAGATTACGAGTACTTATGTTTACATAATACTCGTTCCTTTCATTTCTCCGAGGGGCTAAAAGTCTCCCTATTTTCCTTGTCTCCGATTTTTTAAGATAGTCTCCTTAGTGGCTGTGCGTGACTTATTTAGTGGCTGTCCCTATACTTCGTTCACTTTTTCCTTACCTCTTTAGCGGCTGTGTGACCTAGGGCTGTGCTATTTTTATTTACTTCTGTCTCTTCTCCCTGGTATTGCCGGCTCTCCACAGCTTTCGGCCGAAACGAGCGGCGTCGAAAGCCGAATGTCCACCGCCTTCTCAATCCGTACGGCGATCAGTATATGTGGCATCTGCTCCAGACGTTTGGGTGCTTACGGCCCGGCGGAGCGCCGGACCGTCGGAGATTGAAAAAATGATTGCAGAGAACGCACCCAAACGTCTGGTGCAGTTCGTGCAGTGACACCCGCATCGAGTCACACTCACTTTATACTCTTCACCATACCATACCACTGGCCATAAAACATGTTCTAATGTCCTTTTCTGGATCTTGTACTCTATATTCCCAAAAACCGGAATTTTTCTGGCTCTTTTCAAGCTGCTGTGGCTAGGTCAGCACAGGAGCATCAATTCTGCTCATTTGGCAGCAGTGGGCCAAAGCCGCTGCAGAAAAAACCTGGAGCACACCTCCAGGTTAGCTTGAATGAGATTTGGAGCATCTCAACATAATATGGAGCAGGATATCATGCTCTGGACATGGATTCGAGGATTTGTGACACTTATAGTGTGACTCGATGGGGGCCATCACATACGAATTGCCCCAGACGTTCTGGAGTGATCTCTGCACTTCATTTTCAACTCCGCATCGGAATGATCCGATAGTTCTATTATTAGATAAAGTGTTCCGAGGGAGTCTTATCACTCCTGAACGGATGGGGACGAGACTATGTGGCATCAGCTACATAATACTGTACTATTTTGACCAACTCTTCAGCCCATGTCACGTGTCACCGCAAGTCTTCATTTTAACAAGTGTTCATATTGCGACCGGAGTTGTCACCACCCCGCAAGTCTTCATTTTGCCAAGCGTTGGGCAGCGACAAAGTACCTGAGAAGACAGCGGATTCAAAGAGTGCACCGAAGAGGAAATTGAAGGACAATGTGGCCAGTCAGTCAGCAACGAAACACACTCGGGTTGCTCCGATCATCCGGCCTTCAGCAACGATGTGGGACAGAATAAATTATAGCTGTGCATATGATGCTTTGTTCGTGCCTCTGCACGACGTCTGGCAAGAAAATGCGCCTAGGTGGGCGCAGTTTTTCATGAACCAGACCCCATACCTGGCTGTGCTTTCCAATGGGTTCGTGGATTTCAAGAACAAGTCCGGGACATTGGAGGACGTGAGGAATTCTGCTCGTTTGAAACTCAAAGTGGCATATCCACTGCTGTTCCCGGACGGAATGGTCTTCACCTCGATCGACGATTTAGCAGTCAACTTACTGGGTTCTAAATGCTGGGGAATAACTTCGGTAAATGTGGAATGTTAAGCGGCCTCCCTGTTCCAAGTTTTCCTACGTGCCAGGTTGTCTTCATGAATCCGCAGGTGAGGGCAACACACAAGCAAGGCTACTTTCCATCCCACTGGCTATCTAGTACGATGATCCAGTGGGATCCGAGATCTTGTGGGACTTGTAACATCAAGTTAATGAGCATCACCACAGTTGTCGACACACCGCCATTCTTCTACCTGTCGATTTCGGATGAGCATGTGAAGTTCAACGCAGCTCTGAACCTTACTGTGGGTGATTGCAGACAGCGGTACACGATTTGAGGGGTTTTTTACGCTGGAGAGAATCACTTCACATCTAGGCTCATTAAACCTAACAGAACTATTTGGTATCACGATGGCATTGTTACTGGGTCTACTTGCGTGCCTGATGGGATGTTGCATTCTCTGCCGTCTACGTTCTTGAACACCTGCGATGTCCAGGGCGTAGTTCGGCGGGCGGTAGGTGTACTGTATGTGCAGGTAGATTTGGGATGACCAGCTTACTAAGCGGCATAATCGGCATGATGGGAAAAAGATAAGTACGAGATCCTGCCGGGCGCAGCCACGGCCCTCTACCCCCAAGTTGCATTTGGTCATGTTTGTCCATGTGTGATGCATCCTCCCTTTCAATCATAATCATGCCAACTCACACTGCCGCACTTTCGATACCCAGTCCAGACATTAATGGTATGAATTTCCATTCAGCATGATTAGTTCTTCAACCACTTTCAGCCCCTGTCGATCCACCCACCATCCAGAACAGTCTTCAGTGCACGGATAGTAACCGTAGTTGTGCTGTACTGTACTATTTCGACCAAGTATTCAGTCACTGGTCACAGTGCCGACTGAATTGAATACTTTTCAATTGTGTCACAGGTCACTGGCATTTTGGATCGAGGTTTTCGTCCAAAATGGGGCACTTTGGCCCTGGAAAATGCCGAAAATCGCCCAAAAAGGCAATTTGAAGACTTCGAAAATGAATACTTATGGTCACTGGTCACAGGCCGTGAATACTTGGTCGAAATAGTACAGTATATGGCCGTACTCATACGGCTCCATACGGCATACGTACGGCTGCCACCCGTAACCATATAGGAGGAACTGGACGGGTCCGGGTCCGGGTATGAAACAGTCAACCCGGACCCGAACCCGGAAAACCCGGACCCAAACCCGCGGGTCTACGGGTTGTCCACGGGTCGTCGGAATTGATCGGATCATCCCTGCCGAAGCTTGCCGGCACAGTTTAACACCTTCAAAACTGAAATATACTCACTAATTGAGGTTTTTAAATGCATCGGGTGCTTAACAAAACTTTGGAGTACCTCTCATATCTGTGAGCCATGTCAAACTGCTTTGAAATGACCTAAATTGCACAATAAATTCAATGTTCGCAGACCCGTGGTGTACTCGAAGGGTTTCGGGTCTACTAAAATTGGAACCCGTACCCGTACCCGGGCCGACCCGACCCGGAAACCCGGCGGGTTGACCCGTACCCGTGCTCAACACTAAGCACTCCGCCTGCCGTGTTTAGCGATCGGCAATGGTCGCACACCCAAGTAAACTCGGCCATGTGACCGCGACGCGACGTGTACAGCAGCGTAAGTTTCCTTAGCACACTCAAGGGATATTTGAGCCGTGTGGTGCTGAAGGGTTCAAACTCTGAATTCATCACTTTGCAGTGCAAAATGTTCTCCAAGTGCAAAATGGACTTGCTTCACCTCAGTTCTTACCAGATTGCCTTCGGAACTCGCGGGATTTATACGAAAGCCTTGTAGCATTCGAACGTACATAAAAAAAAAAAGGCCGTAGCTCTCTTCAGACATTGATATCTACTGGAGAAAATATCTACTGACGGAAAATATATCTACGTTCAGGTACGTCGTGACGGATCAGCCGGAGTGAGCACGGTCGGAATGAGCGCAGTCAGCGTTACCCGCCTTGCTGTACGTACACGAGACGGGGACCGCTACAATTCGTTAAAAGGGGCGGGAAAAAAAGGCGGAAATGAACACACCGCACTGAAGGACGTTTGAAAACACGAAGACGACCCGCTCCTCGACCTCAGACCCCTTGAAGCTCCGGTCTGACCCCGAACCCGTCATCCTCGCATCCTCTGACAGCGGGTTTTCGATGGGGGGTCAGGAAGTAGCGCTGGGGCGAAGATGAACCAATTCCTGCAGGCGGTGAAATTACTCACCAGGGATAGGTTTTCCCCCATTCCTGCACCCGGTTCAAGCGCCTGCGCTGGGCCAGGTGTTGAAGAAGAAGGGACGCGGTCGGTTGATGATGATCTCTGGGTTTTTAACTGAGCGCTACGGGCTGCTCGCTCTCCCCGACGAACCGGTTGCTGAAAATGCGAAGCTCGCAGACGACATACGGCTAGCCATCATGTCTGTAATGTTACGGTGTGGGTTCTTCAGAACCTTATCGTTCCGGATCTTCCAGATCGTGTGCCAGGCCGTAGATACCAGAATGGCAAATAATCGTCCCATAGCAGGGATAATTTTCCCATTTGAGTGTTTGAATTTAACAAGGTTACAACCAAGGACAAGGCCCCAGCTGAGGGAGGGCCACATGGGGTATTTCGTGGCCCAGAGTTTCTCGGTCAGTCTCCAAATTAATTTTGCACCCGATGCATCACACTCCATTGCTATGTGCTCAAGGTTTTCGGGGACGCCACATGTGTGACAAACAGAAAATTCTTCAAGATTATTCATGTGTGTCCAAAAGTCACCTACTCTGAAAATGTTGTGAATCGACTTCCAGAATAATTCACAGTGGGTTCGTCTCAAATTTTTGGAACGTATAGAGTTCCAAATCATTTCGTCTGTTGGAGCGTACTCAGAAATTTCATATATGGAGCATCAGATGCGGTCTAGGTTGATGAAAGTTGCCTTTCTAAAAGGTTCAGAGTGGTTGCCTTTGACAATTTTTGTAAAGATCCGTTGTGAGCCTTGTGAGATTAGAATTCCAGGACAGCTGAACATTAAATCAATTTGGGTATCAACCTCGAGTGGAGGGCATATATAAGTGTCCAAATTTAAGGTGACAGGAAAAGTGTCTGTTGTTTGCTTGAACTGTGTTCGTGCAACCCGCTCGTTCAGCACTGCAAAAACCGCTTTAAAGAGGGGGAAATTAGGGTCTAACATGTTATTTTCAGATTTTGTTCGCTCCTTAATCAGTGTTTTGAGCAAAAAATCGGATGGGGAGCATAGCAGTAATGGGGCATTATTTGGAATTTTCTGGAACAAGGAGAGTACAGCTCCCAATATTCCGGATTTAAAGTTCATTTTTATCGTTGGGTTGTCAAATGTGAGATGTACAGTTGTGTCTTCCTCGAAGTCATCTGAAACAATTTTGAATCTTGCCATAATTTGAGGGTCATACTGACCAGCCCGCATGACCTTGATATGCACAAAAGCAGTTGTTAAATTTGGGGGTGGTTCAAGTTGGCCTTGTCGTCTTGCAGCAATCTCATGCATTGAATCGTCCCCAGCAAAGATGCGGAAGCCATTTTCGGCACTAGACACTCTGAAGTTCGGATCGTAGGTCATTGGTTGATCAATTTCAACTTGTTGCAGATTTGCATCCAATTCCACTGCTGTCAGTTTTATATCATCGCAAAGGTCAGTCATAGGAGCCAGTGGATTCCACTTTGGCATAATACAGTCTATCAATATCTGTGCAGTGTCAATGCATTTGCCTGGGTGTTCGCAACCAAGTTCATTTCGATCTCTATTACAAGGAGGACATCCACAATTTTTCCGTCCAATGCCACTAGGGCTTATAGTGTGTGGCCGCCTAGGCACCGTAGTTTTTCTGTTCGCAATTAGCAATGCATCCCGAAGCGTGCGAACTCCGTGAATATTTCGGAGGCAGGCTGCAGCACCACGAAGGCAGGCATTTCTGTAAGTTGGATCCCGTACAGCAGGGTGTTTCCATATTGGCATGTCGAGTTGCACTTCACGGTCAATCGAGAGTGCTGTGAATTTCAGGTTGAATTCCTGAGCTGCAGAGATCATGCGCTTGAGGTCGTCAGGAAATTTGTTTGATCTAGGTATCGGGAAATGTATATCATTCACAAAAATGTTCATGATTTGACCGGGCCTAATGTTTAGGTAGCTAGTCTCCAAGTATTTTGGAGTATGTAGTCGACAAAATAGCACCACAGTGCTCGATCCTCTCCTTGCACAAGGTAGCATTGAAGATTCCAAAGATCAATGGCTTTGTTACGAGAGGTGATGTCCAAAATTGCTTTGCCTCCTCGATTGACTGGTAGGATCATTGCTTCCAGTGAAACTCTGGCTGTTTTTCCTTCCCATAGGAAGGAGCGTATCAATTTTTAAGTGTGTCCTCAATGTCTTTCGGCATTCCTTGGACTCTGGTGAGATATTGTGTTCGACCTCCAATCACCATACTGATGATGTGGCGCTTCCCTTCTAGAGAAGGGTTTGTTGCTTGCCAACGCATGAGGTCTGCATTAATTTTTTCGAGGACTAAAGGCCATGGTGTGGTATAAGGGATGTCATTTCCGATCCAAGCACCTAACATCCGGCAGCTTTCGCCATCAGGTACAATTCTAACAGTTCGGTCAATGTCGCCGATCAGGGACTGATTGTTAATTCGTCTTTCTGTGATGACTTTCTGGCGATAGGAGGCCCTCCCAAAGGGGAGAAGCACAGTTTTATTTTCGTTGAATTTTGCGGTAGAGGCACCACACCAGAGGGTAGAATACCCCACAGAGTCTTCATGGAGTCAGTGGATTTCAAGTAGATTGTTGTGTCATCAGCAAAAAGTGAGACCACAAGATTTTTATTTGTTTCAGGAATGATGACTCCCTCAATATCAGATTTCCGCAGTAGACATGCAAGAGGCTCAATAGCCAGATTGAATAATAAACAGGAGAGGGGGTCACCTTGTCTCACTCCCCTGGTCACAACATATGGTTTGCTGACTTCACCGTTGATCATAACTATGGTTTTGGCATCAGTATATAAGCTTTTGATTGTCTTTGAAAATTTGGGAGGGAATCTCATATGGTCTAGAACACGGAGAAGGTAGTTATGGTTAATTCGATCATATGCTTTCTCTTGATCGAGGGCGATAAGTACCCCATCTTCTTCTGCGACTTCAGCATAGTTAAGCAGGAATTTCGCTAATTTGACTTGGTCTTCAATTTTCCGCCCTTTCATGAAGCCAGCTTGGTCAGGTCTTATCAGAGATGGGGCAACATCCATTAAGCGCATAGAATAGGCCTTTGTAATAAGCTTGTATCTGTGTTTAAGAGCGTAATTGGCCTGTAGTTGCTAATAAGGCCTGTGTCTCCTTTTTTGAACACCGGCATAACCAGCCCATGTTGAAGTTGCATCCATCTGATAATCCATAGTCTTCGATATCATGGGATAAGTCTGCCAGGAAGCCCAAGATATTGAAAGCCCCTCCCGGTTTGTCTTTGACTTTTTGTATTCAATGTCCAGGGCTTTGAAAAATTCGTAACGGATGCCGTTGACTCCTGGAGCTTTGCCGTTGCTAGACAGTTTAAGAGCATTTCGTAAATCATCTTCAGTCAGATACTGGTTCATTTCATTGTGTGCGTGTTGAGATAACCGAACATCACATTTTTCTAGCACTTCCTCAGTGCACATCATTCGACCGTAGTCGTCCTCGGGACATCAACGAGTTGTGTAGCCTCATGGTAGTTACGGGCCATTTCCGTCATTTGTTTCGGTCGAGTTTCAAAGCGGGGAACAGTTGAGTCAGTATCTGTTCTCTTGAATTCGTTTATGGTACTTCTCAGATGGTACTCCTTCGTGGAGCAGTCCAATGACGAGTCTTCAAACTTTCGCCTTCAATGTCGTATTGAGCTTCAGACTGTGCCTTTTGACGATCAGCTTCTTTTTTGAGATAGGTTTCAATCTTTTCTTCGAGATGCAAAATTGCAAGATGCTTATCCTCAGTAGGCATGTCTATGTCATTGAGCACGAGGTGCTCTCGATTCTCCTTGCTACTGCTAGGAAAGCCGAACGAGCGAACTGGAAACACCCCTCCGACGATGCAAAAGCAGCAGAAGCAGCTACCAGCAAAGCATTCCGCTCCGCGCTCAAAGCGACACAAAAACAACACTGGAAAGACTGGCTCGAGGAAGCCGACGAGAAAAGTGTCTGGCTTGCTTCCCGCTATGCCAACAGACCCTTCACTGACAGCAGTGCGGAACGCATCCCGGCACTCAAACGCGCCAACGGCACTCTCGCAACTGATGCCCAAGAAAAGTGCGACATTCTATTTCAGACCTTCTTCCCCCCTGCCCCCCCCGCTGACTCTCTAGGTATCCCTGGCGACTTTGTCTACCCAGAACCCGTGCCCATGCCCGAGTTTACCCGCTCCATGTATGACGAAGTCATCCGCAAAGCCAAGTCTTACACCGCTCCCGGAACCGACGGCGTCCCATTCATCGTACTCCAGAAGACTTACCACATCATTGGTGACATTCTTTGGGCCCTCTTCCAGGCCGCGAACCGCCTGAAGTATGAAACCCCCCTACTTGAAGAATTATTCACAGTGGTCTTGCGCAAACTGGGACGCTCCGATTACGCTCTCGCCAAATCCTTTCGCCCTATCGCGTTATATCGCACGATCAAGAAATTGTTCTGCTCAATGTACAGCACCATGACTTCGTACGTCACGGAGAAGTACCAGCTCATCCCGTCTACGCACATGGGCGGCCGTCCCGGCCGAACCACCACAGATGCTATTCATCTGCTCACCTCTCGCATTAAAGATGAATTTCGCAAAGGTAATGTTGTAACACTCATCAGTCTTGACATCCGAGCGGCATTCCCAAATGCCGTTCAACCTCGCCTCATCCATAACATGCATGCTCGCCGAGTCCCAACCGAACTCGTCGACTTTTATGCCCATGACCTTGCCGGACAATCCACGCGGCTCAAATTCGACGACTTTCTCTCTGAACCTTATGTTGTAACCAACGGGGAGTTTGAGAGGTTCTGCAGCATGTGGCTGCCTGACGTGTCTGATGTAAGCGGCGTTGGGATATGAGAGGCCTGAAGTCCAAGTCTGCAATTGATGTCTCGGGGCCAATACAAAACGGTTTTGATGTCTCGTCGTTGAGCTGCAAAGGGGGTAGGACCGGGGTGGTGAATGACGCCAAGGCTTCTTGTATAGTTACGTGCTCATCGCCGAGGATTTCCTCCGAAATCTCATCGTCGAGTTGCGAGAACTGGTTACTGAAGGAGACAGAGAAACCGAGCAGTGAACAAATAACTTACATTCGCATCTGTTCATCCGCGGTGATGGCGATGCTCGCGCATGTGAGTGACATGATTTTGCGGTCGTCCTTCGCGCCCAGGACAGGTGCATCCGGATGTTCGTACATATCAATCATCGCTTGAAGTTGCTCGGCTTCAGAGGTCTCAGACTCTTCATCTGACGCGGAGTCATCCTTGAGCCAAGACCCAATGCTCGGGAGCGTTGGCTGTAGGTGAGTGCGAGCCTGAGGTGTCTGGCGTAGCTGACTAGGGGCGATTCCGAGGAGGGCTACAAGCGAGTCCGATTCAGCAGCCGCCTGCTGCGCGGCCATCTGAATGTCGGAGTCCGATGGGTATGTGGCCAGCGCTTGCAAATCCGCCCCGAGAGTTTCAAAGTACGTATGACTATACCCGCAGCGGTAGCGTTGGCGTGGGACGTTTTCCCAGACAGAACAGCCTCGCGCATGGTCACCCGGAGCTTAGGAATCATGAAGATGAAGTCCAGGTAAGTGAAGTTCTTGACGATGTCCCGTGAATTCCCGAAAGTGTGCTCGCAAGGCTCGCTGGAATGGTAAAAAGGAAGGAGGGGAATGCCTCCTGGAACATGATCACGATGAACGATGACCAGCACACCAGAGGCGTAGAATGCTCCACAGAGTCTCCATGGAGTCAGTGGATTTCAGGTAGATTGTGGTGTCATCAGCGAAAAGTGATACCACTAAAGTCTTATTTGTTCCAGGAATGACTACTCCCTCAAGATCAGATTTCCGCAGTAGGCATGCAAGCGGTTCGATAGCCAGATTGAATAATAAGCAGGATAGGGGGTCCCCTTGCCTCACACCCCTGGTAACAACATATGGATCACTGAGTTCGCCATTGATCATCACTATAGTTTTGGTGTCAGTGTACAGACTTTGGATTATCTTTGAAAATTTGGGAGGGAATCGCATATGGTCTAGGACACGGAGAAGGTAATCATGATTAATTCGATCGTAAGCCTTCTCTTGGTCAAGGGCAATAAGTATACCGTCTTCTTCTGCAACTTCAGCATAGTTCAGCAGAAATTTCGCTAATTTGACCTGGTCTTCAATTTTCCGCCCTTTCTTGAAGCCCGCTTGGTCCAGTTTTATCAAAGAAGGGGCAACATTCATTAGTCGAATAGAATAAGCCTTTGTCATAAGCTTGTAGTCTGTGTTCAACAGCATAATTGGCCTGTAGTTGCTAATGAGACCTGTGTCTCCTTTTTTGAACACGGGGCATAACCATCCCATGTTGAAGTTGCATCCATCGGATAATTCAAACGTTGAATTTCCATGCTCGAGTTACTGACTACAGATGAAAGACAAACTGATGTCCCCTTGCAATTTTGGATGCTTTGAATGCATTGAAGGGAATTAGCATGTGAGAGCTTCTGAAGTGACCTTGAACTGCTTAAATATCACGGCTGCTCAAGGTGCGATGGACTTGTACTTGGAAAGAGTAACCTTGCCTGTTTTATGTTCTTCAATGCATTTGTGCATATCAGGATTGCAAAGCAGCTCAAGAATCGAAATCTTGGCCTCTGGTGCGTTGTGATATACTACTTGCACGACTTTATTAATACCGGATCATCCAGTACCGATGGATGGAAATCCCAATCGAAGGCCGCCATCAACGCGCTCTGCGCGAACATTGATTTCAGAGTACGTCCAGAGCTTAACTTACCGGAAATCGTTGACCGATTGAGTCCCAAAAAGTCGTTCTTAATTGAGCTTCTTGATGTCACTGCACTGAAAAAGGACGGGCCGTCTCAGTGCAAACAATTTGCCGAGATGATCGACCGTGTCGAGCTGCAGAACGGTTGCATTGTAATCTATTTTACTACTGATGCCGACGGCGGGGCCAAGAAGGGACGCCTCCTTCTCGGAAAAATACGACCGTGGTTGATTTTGCCATCATGCTGGGCTCATCAGGTTCGTGACGTGCTCTGTATCTACACCGTTCTGACGTGAAATTCAGTTTCAGCTCATTCTCGGAGATTACTTCAAGGTGAACGACATTGCGGCGGGAATTGCCGAGGAGGCGACAGCTTTAATTGCCTGGATTAATAACCACGGCAAAGTTCGCAAGTTATTCGACGCTTCCCAGCGTGTCATCAGCATGGATCGGAACGCGGGGAAAGTCATAATTCTGGCGTATCTGGTCGCTAACCTCACCCGTTGGACCACCCACTTCGTCGCCTTCATGCGGCTGTTCATCCTTCGTGAAGCCCTTCAACTTACCGTCCTTCAGAACCGGACAGCTGTTATTGCGGTCGAAGTCGGTGCCGCAACCTCAACCGAGGGTGCACGACTGAAGGAGGATGCTGAAAAAATGTGTGCACTCATCCAGGATGCGTCGTTCTGGAACGGCCTTGAGACTGTCCTCGGCGATCTCGAGCCAATTTGTTTGGGCACGAATATTAACCAGAAGGACTCGACTCGTCTCGACCAGGATTCAGAGTGTCCTGATCGCGTCGGACATCATAAGTTGTGTAATTGACGCGTAGTGTCTTGGACGCATATATTTTGTTGCCGACGATACGTACAGTGTTTCGGTCGGCATCAGTGAAGTCGTCGTGACTGTCTCCATCAAATTCACGGTTTAGAATGCGTCCCAGGAGATGGTCTTGCAGTTTCGGGATAAAGTTCTAATGCGCGTTAAGTTACAAACGAGCAAGGACAAGCACGGAGATCAATCTCACAGTCATAGCAGGATCTGACCTGTTTTCGTTGAAGAAGCTGTAGATATCGAAGGGGTATCGCCGCGTCGTGCTGGTATGATGGTGAATGTCAATCGGGGTGATACCAAGCGGGTCCCGTTGGGAAAGACCAATGTGGTGGCTATGCTTTTTGCGGGATTGGCTTGTCATCGCATCCTTGGCTCTTGCGCGGGCAAGGCGCATAATCCGCTTTGCTATTTGCGGAACGAAGTCGCGCTTGTTGGTTATCGCATACAATCGTTTGATCAGCCGGTGCAAGCTCTCGCCCTAAGCCAAACTGGAGTAAGATGAATAGAGGTGATCAGCATTCAATGCTTACAAGTTGTGTCGAGTAGGAATCACTGGGGCCGAACAAAAAAATTGTAGGAACATAATCACCCATTGCGTGCCATTTATACGTATTGAGATTGAGACTCTTCTTCTTTTTCTGGGATTTAGCGCGGGGAGCGGGTGTGGAAGCTGCATCAGCGGAAGGGGCGGCGTTGCTACCCGATAGTCTCGCAGCAGCTGCAGCGCGCTCCTCACGGCGATTGCGCGCAGCCGTTTCCCGCGGAAGCTCGAAGGTTTCGAACCGTGCGCAGGTTGTATTTTTGAACTGTCTCATAAGTCGCCCGATTTCGGGAGTCAAATCTTTCAGATGCTCTAAGGTCGGATCAGTATGCATGCGGAGTTTGGCGAAGGCGTGCCATTCGGCCATGCGATAGAGTAGCTTGAGGACCCTCTCATTATGCTCGGGTGGAAAGAGCCCGTCAAACGCCGGAATTGCGCATTGGAGCAAGTCCTCGAAGTCGCGAGCGCCCAGCTTCTTCATATCTGACGCATTTGTAGCAAAGCGTCGTATGGTATCAGTTCCGAATCGTGGCATATTTCGGTACCTATTTCATCAAGGTCAGCTTTGATAGCTGGTCACTGCGGGCCATACCGGAAGTCAAGTTCGGTGACCAGTGCTTGTCCATTGGGTTGGGCGAGTAAAAGTCGTATCAGATGGGTAAACAGACTCTTCCACACCCCGAGCTCGAATTCATGCATAAAATCAACGACGAGCAACTGATGGAGCTTGAAGTCGTCACCGATACGTTCCAGGAAAGCGTTCTAAATAGAATCAACATGTGAACATCTGGAAATTGCCGTCTTACCAGTGTCGGCACGGAGGAGGTCTCTTTTAGGAGCGAATTGATCTTTTCGGAACCAATGCCATGCCCGCCATCATAGATGTGGTGTCGCGCCACGCGAACGGCATTAGCAAAGTATGTACGAGCCTTTGAGACTCTCGCAAGGAGATCGCGCAAGTAGCCCATCAAATGCAGCTCTGATTTGGGAACAAGGCATCTAGGACACGGGCAACCACCCCCGTCACGGATCGTTGCAAGTAAAACCCTAAGATGTGCTATTCAACCGATAGAGTTCAACAGGAGGAAGAACTTACTTCTCTGGGTAATCCGCCGAGTAGGTAAAGAGACGTGGATAGACACGGCGTTCGATGCCATCGGCACATTTAATTACAATACCGTACTTGTATGCATGAAGGAAATCGTCGTCAAGGAGATGCTTCCAGATGGCGTGCATCAATTCCCGACGGCAATGTGTGAGGATCTCGCCCTTCTGTGTTGTCCATTTAGTGTGAAACTGAGAAATCATGTCCTGGATCGAATCGGGAAGCTGAAAATTAGAGTCAGTAAATACAATGGAGCTCTGTTGAATGACTAACAGAAGGGATAAAAGCTACGTGGTGAGCGGCGCCAGAGTCGGGTTTAGCACGGATGTACTTGGACAAATTCCCGAAGAGCATATAGATTGGCCACATTTTTGCGGGTCCAAAATTGGCGAGATGGGTAGAATCGGACCAGAACATGAGAGCAGCAATAACCTTTTCGCGTTTACAATGCGGGTCATCCGGGGGAAGTTTACCGTGCCGCCGAATATTGTCGTGCTCAGTAATGAAGACATCCGAGTTGTACAGCTCACTGAAAACCCGAATCTGGGATGCACTGTTGCGAACTTTGTGGAAGAGCTTGAATGGAGAAAAGTGGAAATGACGCGATATGGAGCTCTCGAAGGCTGCTTTGATAACTGTGGTGAGTTTCCGATAATGGAGACCAGGAACCGAAAATTTGCGTGCGGGTATATCCTTGGAGCCAGACGGCACCTCAATTTCGACACTAGCTGACTGAAAATCTCGGAGAAGTGGATAATCAGCCTGCGCCGCGGCATCCGCCTGCTTATTCGCGCGTGTTGCATTGAAACCCTTCAAGTCGTTGACATCGAAGTCAGGATGGAGAAGGACATCTTGTACAAGAGAGTTCAGCTGCCCATCGGACTTGATCGTATGTCCGTTATGCTGCCAATCCATCAGAAGTGATGTCGAGATATTAGACTGCGCAGGCGGCGGTGGCTCCGAGTCGGAGCTGGAGCTTGAGTTTTCTGCTGGAAGCGCATCTGGAGTAGGGACAGGAAATTGATTGGATAAATTGTCCAAGGATATGAGTGAGTCGGGGTCGTATGTAGGCCGATAGAAATAGGAGCGAAAAAGACCAAAACTGTTCCGCGCTGTCTCGAATCTTTCCCGTACGAAAAGAATGATACGCTGCGACGGTCCCATGGGCTGGGGATCGTCTTCCGGTGGCGGAGGGGGATCAAGCGGCTCTGGTAGAATATCACGGAACCGAGCAGGGAGTCGAATATCTCGACGGATGCGGCCCGATTGAGTAAGTGGAGGCGGGCTCGATGGAACGGGTGGTGGAGATGGCTGCAAGGCCGGAGATCTTGCAGGGGAGGGGACATCTTCCATCGGAAAGTCATAATCAGGGGTCTGAGTGTTAATGATACTGGTTTCCACGCACCTGTGTACGGCTATCTTTCTGACGTTGAGTCTTCCGAGTCGGATTCGGATTCTGGAGATGAAGGGGGTGATGAGAGCGAGACATGCGCACAACCCGTTCGCAACAAGCGGCGCAAACTCGATGTACCGGCGCGAGAACAGGTCCGCCTCAAAAAAGAAAAGCGCGCGAAGGATCGGCATGATGCTCTTACCGCCATCGAGAAGGTCATTAGCCTCAAACGTACTGAGTACCAGGGCCCGTTGCAGGCCAAGCGCGCTCGGGTCATCCAGAGCACCCTGCATCTCGTTGTCCGCAATTCACGCAGTCTGATGGAGGCGTCCGCAATGGCGGCCGAGACTCATGGCTTTGCTGCCATCTGGGGCTCGCGACTCGCGCGGAAATGGACTGCCGAGTGGGTGAAACGTCGCGAGCTCCCCGAGTCTGAGCGTGGCCGACATGCGAAGACGTGGTCATTGCTTCAGGATCCAGAAATAAAGGAGGAGCTGGCGGCGTACCTCCGGAGTAACAAGTGGTCCATGGATCCGGTGAAGCTTGTCCAGTACTCTGAATCCCAAATGGTCACGGCGGAGATGAGAAAATATGTCCAGACCGCGGTCAACAAAGAAATGCCGCGCGGATTAAAAAAATACCTGGAGGTCGAGCTGTTCCTGCGCATTGGATACAAGGTCTCCCGAGGAATTTCACTCGCCACCGCCCGACGTTGGCTTCACAAACAGGGCTTCGAGTATATGGAGGTGAAGAAAGGACTGTTTTATGATGGACACGAGCGCCCCGACGTTGTCGCTTATCGCCAAAATGTGTTCATTCCTGCCTTCGACCGTTTACGCCCATTGTTGGTGGAGTGGGATGTCAATAACCTTCAAAACCAGGTTGTGAAGCTTCCGCCGCCACCGGGAGAATTTCAACTCATCCTCACACCTCAGGATGAGATGACTGCGCAGGCAAACGACACCGACAAATCCAAATGGGTACTGAAGGGTGAGATGCCCATTCGTAAAAAGGGTGTTGGGCGCGGGATTCATCGCAGTGACATTATTTGTTCAACTGTCGGTCACATCGACGATGCGGGAGAAGGCATGGAGTATGGAAAGAATTATGAGGGGTATTGGGATGGTGCTCGATTTATAAACCAGGTAATTGTTCACCACTCCCGTCAACTCCCATCTCACTGCAGACCAGCTGGAAGTCCGAATCATACCCGCTTTTGAACGCCGCCATGATCGAAACATATACCGCGCTCTTTTTCTCATTGACAACTCCCAGGGTCATTGTGCATATTCGGAGGATGCGCTTGTTGTCAATCGGATGAATTGGCGCTCCGGTGGGAAACAAGCGCTCATGCGAGATGGTTGGTTCATGTGCGCAGGCCAAAGAATCCCTCAGAAAATGGTGTTACCGGACGGACAGCCAAAAGGCATGAAGATAGTCCTCCAAGAGCGCGGTCTCTTGAGGACATTACTCAAGATGAAATGCGACACCGGGGCATGTGATGGATCAAACCTTTGCTGTGGACGTTCCATCCTCGCTAACCAGCCAGATTTTTTGGAACAAAAATCTCTCGTGCAGGAGACCATCGAGCGGCTTGGGCACCGGTGCCTTTTCCTCCCGAAATACCACTGTGAGCTCAATTTCATCGAATTCTTCTGGGGCGCCATCAAGAAATATCTCCGCAAGCATTGTGATTACACATTTGAGGGCCTTCGCCAACGAATGGACGATGCGCTCCATTCGGTTGACATAATGACCATCCGGAAGTGGGAGCGCCGCACTTACAGGTGGCTGGATGCTTACAGACAGGGGTTGGACTGCAAAGATGCGCAGGTGGAAGTCAAAAAATTCAGTACTCGCCAGTACAAGTCTCACCGGAGGGTTGGAGAACGTATGGGACGGGCAATGGACGCGGCGCACGGGCCCTCGGGCTCTTCGGGCACTGCACGTGATTGATGAATTGATCGTATCACTGATGTCTCAAATTGGCCCTCGCAAAAAACAAAAAATTATGAGTTTTGATCCAATAAACTATCCCTCTTGGGGGATGAATCTACTATCTAAAAGGAGTGTTTTGGCCAGAGGACAAGGAATTTGAGCAATATGGCAAGGTGCAGTCAAAGTTGTCAGTGTTTGGTGGTGTTTAGCCGATGCGCACCATACAAGACCTGTTTTTGTTCGGCGAGGCACTTGGCGGCGCTGGGTAACAAAAAGAGAGAGCTTACTCATTGTGCTTACGAGTCGCATTGCGTGACAACTTGGCTTGTACTTCCACTCGGTATAAACGAGAAACGAAAACGAAAACCCGGCAAGGCACGGCGCCATCATTCGGCGGCTCAGGCCATCAGGCCAAGCTGGTCACACACCCTCGCTTATATCCGGAGTCCCGGCTCCGATTCGGACGCGCCCACGTGTCGTCGATCTTCATTTCGACCTTCCTGCTACCATTCCGCTGAGACAACGTTGAGATTAGTCGTAGATTCGACTGTCTTTTGCTATTACCTGCCTTTAATATACCCTTTGCTTCTCTTCCACTCGCTGAGCCCGAGCGCTCAATGTCACAAATTTTCTTCTGGATACACAAATCTTGGGGCACGACAAGGACTTTTGATGACTTGTTTGTGATCGGTTTCACTGCAAGGCGGCGAACTCAACGAACTCAACGGAGTAAGCGATGACCCTGAGTGCAAAATACTAAAAAATGCGCCAGAAGTGCACCGTTGCCTTCACTTTCCCCCCACCTACACTCTCCTTACAAAAGCTGCCGCTACCCAACTATGGCCGGTGAGTTTGATCAAGGAATGGTATCAAGCACTGTCCGAGACATTACTTCAGGGTACGAGAAGCCTAGGCTTCGGCCGTCTTCAAATGCGCGATCTTTGCAGCACTTGGGAATTATCTTTCGGGTCTTTCTCACTCTTCTCATAAGCACTGTCTTGGGCTGCTCTCTCTCTCATTACTTTTCTGCGAACGATCCTCTTGATACATCTTATCTGTCGATGTACCTTTCTGGGTTCTGCACCGTTTGGCTCAGTGTTTTAGGTGAGTCTTCCATTATTAAAGTATCATACTTTTAATCAGGTCTTGTTACAAGCTCAATACTTCGTTCCGGCCCCCGTAAAAATGTGCCATGTTTTCAGTACTGGCCACATCGTATTCCGACGCTCCCATATATCACATATGCGGATTGATAGGATTCGTCGCCTCCCAGCTTATCGCAGGCCATCCAACAAACCCATCGGGTTGGGTCGTTTGTTCTGGATTACTTGGATATTGGGTATAGTAACTCACATCTACACCGTTCTTTGTCACGTTCCTTCGGCCGCACCCAATCCTCGCAATCGAAACCCCCCTCCATTGTGTGGCCTTATTCTCAATTCACCTGGCGGCTGCATCTCCGATGGTATGTTCATGCCTATCCTATTCCACCGCAGCGAGGGGACGATGCATATGCACATAACCTGCAGACTCGGATTCTGAAAGCAAATTTGGTGACTTCGGACATGATTCATCGTCATCTTTCACATCACCTTCGTGTTTTGCGGTGGCCTGTGGCTCCGAGAGTGAGTGATAATTGCATCTCAATTCCGGCTTTGGTGGCTGAATTGCTGGCAGACCCTCCTTGCGAAAACGATGGTGATGGGTTTCGATGCAACATATCCCAACCCCGTATTTATGGTCCAGCGTTTCGTTTCCGTGGAGGATGTGGTTCCGACGGTGAGCAGTGCGAGTTGATTATTTATGGATATTTAACATACACAACCAGACTCTTCTTCGGAGGTTGAAGATCATTATCCACCAGTATCACATGGCCCTGCTTTTCGTTTCCGTGGCGGCTGCACCTCAGATGGTATGTGAATGTCAATTGTACTTTGAGCTGGTTCGGATGTGATTTTGTCTTGTCTTCTTAGATTCCTCCTCTGAACCTGACGACGATACTTCCAAACGGAAACGTAAAGCCAATGGGAAGGTGAAGCCTCGAAAGCGAGCATCCACGTCGACGAATAAAGGTAAAGGAAAGGCGGCCGACTCTGATTCAGATGCGGAGCAAGGTATTCGTGTAACAGCTAAGAGCGAGAGGCGCCGCACGGGAGGCATGTTCGTTGATGAGGTTATTCCCATCACATTGGTCCCGGAATCCTGGGACGTTCCGGCTGCAACTAATCGTGTCGCATACATTCTGGACCTCAGTGGGACACCGAAGCTTCTTCAGTCTGGCCGAAAGACCTTGACAGTCGATGCATTCATTAAAAAAGAGGTATTTGAATTCAGTCTTTCGATTTTCGGCTCTATCCCTGACAATATTCAGTGTCAAGACTCGTTCACAGGTCCAACTGGCTCAAAATCGGACCGGAGTCTCGCCAAGGTCATGATTCTGAACGATGACTCGGATGAGCCGGTCCTATGCCGCCGCTCCACATTGACCTGCAGCGGCTGCTATAAATGCACTCTAGCCTCTGATGATTTTCTCGAGGATTGCCGTCGATGGGATGACACAGATGCACCGCATTCACTCATCTCAGCGCCCATTATGACGGCAAAGGCTTCCGAAGCCAATAGTGTCGCTGCTATAGCTTCTGCGTGAGTCTCTTGTTCCTCTGACCCTTCAATTCCCTTCATATCATCATACAGATTTTACCGCGGTGTAGTCGAGACCTACTGCAAAGGCCAACATCTAGATTCTGATATCCCCTGTGGCGGTCGTGCCATCCTACGGAAGTTCTCGCAGGTATTAAGTTTTGATTAATCGTCTTGCCCTTATTTTTACACCGCTAAACTGCACATGTTCAGGGAAAGATGAACGGTAAAACATACTTTATTGGGTGTTCCAATTGGGCACACGGCGACTCTGCTCAAATGTCAAAGATCCACCGGTTTGTCCCAATCCCGTCAGCGGTACGGGAATCGATCCTTGTGAAACTGTTCAAAGGCGAGCCGATTGACGATGAGGACAATGATACCGAGGTTCTCGCTGGATCTTGCATGCAAATTATTCACCCATCCCATCTTCCCAAAAATTCTGTATGCCGTGCGTATCACATTCCGGTCAAATTCTGGTTTCTACACTGTCACTGACATGTATATCCTCATTAGCGCGGAATCACTACCATGATGGGGTTCATGTCGTCGCAAAACTTAAGAAACATGAATGCCGTGCACAACTCTCAATTCTTGTCCCTATAAATGACAAGGACTTGCGCGCAGTTATAATTCCTGCAGCTGGTGTCCCACACAATCATCCGTCCTTCACTCGCACCAAGATCCCAGCTGAAGTCAAAATGAAATATCAGCAATGTATCGATGCTGCGGGCCCGGTGGGAATGACCACTCTTCGCATAGATAAATGTAGGCATCCCAACCGCAACCATTGAATTATCACTGATATTTTTCTCAGCATCCAGCACCCATTCAATTCTCGCAGGCAGGCTCCCGCAAGAGCTGCATCCCGGCATGATTAACAGCCGCAAACGTCGGGACATGGTCAAAGACACACGCGAAACTATGTATCGGCTTGCATCTGTTCCAGCTGGGAAGACTCGAGTGCGCGGCTCTGTACGCGTTGAGGAATTTGAGCGCCACGTTGAATCAAAGCCAATTTGATGCCAATGGCAGCAACATTCGCACGTGATGATACACGGATTATTCTACTGAGGAACCCGGCTTTCAAAAGAAACCCCCTTTTTTGGGAAATCCTCCAAAACATCTATTTGAAAGCCCCTCCGCCGTCGCCGCAGGATGGCCGGATGAAGCGTCGGAGTTTGAAACTCGGTCAACGGCCAGCCAAAGTTGGCCACACAACACATCATGCATACCGCGATTTCATTTTCACAGAATGGCTAGCTCGATGCGTCCAACCGAAAAGACCCCCGGGCCCCGAGGCCACAACTGTTACCTTCAAGAAGCTCTATACAGATCTCTGTCTTTGTGATGCTGGCAGTACAGCGACAAGTTTGAGGGGAATACTGTACCGTTTCGACCGAATGTTCAGGTGACGGATGACAGAGAGTCGTGAAGTGAACAATTTCGGCATAGGTGATGGTGACGGCGAAATTTTGAGGCCCAAATAGGCTCCTGCTCCCAAAACATCCTGGGTTGGCAGGACCTACAAATGTGCACTGTGTCGGCAGGAGGGTCACAATCACTCAAAATGTCCTCTCCAGTTGTAGATTATTGTGTTGAGATTAAAATATCATTGTGCCCCGCTGTTGTGAACAATGACCTGAGCTATTCAACTTATAAGTTCGCAAAATCTGATCAGGATCATCCAGCTAAGGAATTCTAACTACGGTGAGGGGCCTTAGATGTTATAAATATTTGTTTAGCTGCTGAAAATCCTGCCCCTAAGTGCTTGTTGGCATTGCTTGAACGTCGTGAAAAGTTAGCATGATAGTCATGTGACCGTGTGCCGAAGTGCCGAGTTGCCGAGTCCCCGCACTTGGCACCCGCCTTGCACCGACCGCCGGTGAGAGAAACCCTTGGAATTCGGGTTTCCAAATAACACAATTTTTTTGGCAGGGGTTTCCATTGAAAGCCGGGTTCCTCAGTAGAATAATCCATGATACACAGTCACAAACATTGCGCACGGACCCGGGGGAGATGGGGGCAACCCGCCGTACCGAAATCCGAAACCACAACCATCAAAACCTGAAAACCGTCGAACGGCCTCGATACCGACGAAAACCCACTGTGCCCAGCGGCGAGCGTCAAGGGGGGTCCGCGTAAGATAACCAAGAAAGGATGGATTAAGCAGAAAAACAATAAATAATATGGTAGGGGACGTGACTTCATGACAACTTTGATGCATCGAACTTGCAACCCTAATAGCGAGGTCAGATATTGTTCGAAAACTCTGTTAATGCATATTTGAGCAGCTATTGGTAGCTAGAAGACATTGTATGGGTCAAAAATTTAAAAATCGTAAATCGATTTTTTGAGAGCCGATTTGGCGGGTTTGGGTCACGTGGTGGGTCACGTGTAAGCCAAACAAGCACAACTTCCAGCCCTCGAGCTCGCGAACAGGACTATGGCACGCCCCAAACATTTCAACAGCTTCATTGTGACTTCAAGAACGAGCCGTATCTGCTCGAAAAGGTGCGTGGATTAGATCACAGATTGCTGAACTACCTGCTCAATCCGCCACAGTTGCGCCGCAGATTGGCTGCAGATTATCAAGGAGGTGGGCGACGAGTGTCATTTCCTCCCACCCAGAGCTCAATCCCATTGAGTATTTTGGGGGGTGGTGCAAGAATTATTTCCACGAGCAAAGCAACGGCAAGTTCGAGCATAGGAAGCGGATTCTCCAGGAAGCACTTGACATGTGCCCACTGATATCCGTCTGTCGCTTCTTCCGACGAGTACATCAATATCTTGATATTTATCACCACGGCACAACAGGAGCTGTAGCTGAGTTTGCTGCCAAGATGTACAAGCCGCATTTTTTTTTCTCGTATTTTAAACGGGCTCAAAACACATACTTGAAAAATTTTGCACCTGCCGAGATTTGGCGGGTTGGTCACGTGACTATATACCCAAAGTCCGAAACGTGAAATTTGAATAGAAACATGTTATTTTCCTGTCGTTTGCGCCTACTTTTGGCCCAAAATTTGCAAAATTGCGACTTGACATGAAGTCGCGTCCCCTACCATACATAAATAGGGCCCCACGCCAGCGGAAAAGGCTAAATCGAGTAAGCGGGAAATCTGTCGGAACTGGAACTACGGCAGATGTAGTGACGATGGGAAATGTCCACACATTCACCTCTGCTTCAAATGCAATGGCAAGCACCAGAAGGACAAGGTGCTGCTGGAATCCTTTCGTTTTCTACGTTGACACATTTGTTCCTAGGTCCACGGAGCAAACCAACCAGACCTGTCAAGCCACCTGTCGATGAACGGCCAGCAGGATGGCTGTGGCAACTTGGTAAATTGACGAAAATGACCAATGCTGAGATGGAGGAATGGTCGAGCGAAGGTATTCTCTCTTGAACGAGCGAAAATGACCATTGATATACTCCTGATAGGTGACCGAGTCCAATGGTTCCGGGCAGAAGCAGAGATGAAACGATGGCAAGAGCAAGGGGAACAGAAAATTGCCGAGCTTTTGAGATCCAACCGAAGTTTCAAACGGATGGAGGCCACATGGACCACTTTGGCCTCAACAAATCATCTCCCTGGACACCAGGCATACACAAGGCAGAAGGCAGCGATGCATCGAAGAAAAGCCGAACAGGCACAAGGCTTTATTACCTTGGTGGGTTATCCAGAGTTGCTGGAAGACAATGCCAGTCTTGTTGGCAGGGTGGAAGTAGACCGTGCCAGAGAATCCAAGGTTGTTGCAGATGCATGTCTTAGTGCGAATTTGAATACATTGTAGTGTGGCAGATCCGTTTTCGCTACCCGACGAGTATGGTGGCGAACCCCACAATAATCTAGAGCACGGACCATACATTCCGAAGTAATTAAGTTGCCACTGGCAGGTGGTACACGGACAGTTGCCTCTTTGCAAATGTGTCTTTGGTCGAGTGGTTGTCTATCTGATCTTGAAAAATCAGCATGAATTCTGCGGTCCTGAGTTCGATTCTGTTGCGCGGTATGTCTTTTTATGGACTTCCGTGGGTTATGTTTAACCAGGTTCAATCTCCGTTTGAACTGTTGTTGATCCACCTCCTGGAGTGAAGCCTGTTCGCTCTCAGTGGGTCTTTGTGATCAAACACAAGTCTGATGGGACCATCGAGCGCTACAAAGCCCGACTGGTTGCAGATGGCCATGGACAACACTTTGGGATTGACTACAACGAAATCTTCTCCCCTACCATCAAACCCACCACTCTTCGCACCATCTTTTCTCCCGCTGCTCAGCTTGATCTCCAACTTCGTTCCATTGACTTTAGTTCTGCTTACCTCAATGGGGACCTTGATGAGAACGTCTACATGACGCAACCTGAAGGTTTTCCCCAAGGCAGACCTGGCCAGCTCCTTAAACTGCGAAAGTCGCTTTATGGACTTAAGCAGGCTGGCAGGCAATGGCACAAGAAGCTGCGAGAGAAGCTCCAACAAATGGGCTTCAAGTGTCTCCAGTCTGATCGTTCATGCTTCATCTATTCAGATGGAGCTGTTCACATCGTCCTTCCCATCTATGTTGATGATGGTGTCATTGCGTCCAAGCATGATGCTGATATCAACCGAGTTATTGCTGAACTTGGCTCTGCATTCAGAGTCAAGGATCTTGGTCCTACAGAGTGGCTTCTGGGGATCAAGATTGAGCGCAACTCCAAGACTGGAGACATTGCCATTTCACAGCGCCAATATGCTGTGAACATGCTTGAGCAGTATGGAATGTCTGATTGCAAGCCTGTTTCCACCGCGTGCCTTACTTATCCACTAAGTTTTCCCTTATGTTTATTTGCTAGGCGGACTGCAAGTCGTATCCTGTATTGTATGCGCCGGCATCACTTTTGGTTGCAGGTATGTACCCTCCCAGAAATATTTGCCATCTCAGCGCTTAACTAACTGGATTCAGGATCCCGTCCGCGACGCGGATGGCGCGCGTCCGTGCGCAATTTATGGGGCGGTGTTTACTGATATGCATTTGGGTGGCACCAGGTAGCTACATTCTCTGGAAATCGGAACGTTCCACACTGTCCACCGGTATCAATTTCACTGCGCGGAAGCCGCTTCTCGACATTCTCAATTCGGACAATAATTATACTAATGCTCTACCTGCGATTCCGTTACCCGAAGCTGTTCCCGACGGCGAAGTGGACCTCTCTATTGCAGGTTTGACTCGTCTTCTTTTCTTCCAAAATCTGCGCTGATTTTATCTGTCGCAGGCGACAATGTTCCAACTTCTTTCAATCCGATGGCCGAGGAAGAAGATGGAGAAGATGTTGGTGACTCCCAGATCCCTGAATTGGAATCTGGCGAGTCGTCCATGCAGAGCGATGAGGTAAACGAGACTGCGGAGTCAATGTTGCCCTCTGTGCAATTTACTCCACAGCCGGCCCCACAGCCTGCGCAGTTGGCTGCACCTCAATTCATCCGGCCTGTCGTCGTGCAACAGACATTGCTGCCTGGTGCCTCCACACCTACACCAGGTCCTGCAACTCAGAAGGCAAAAGTAACGAGACGCTGTGCCCTGTGTGTGGAGGCTGTTTGTCCGAAGCGGCACAACTGTCGGGGTTCGGGCGGCAAAAAGTGGTGTATATGCGGGCACCCCCCTTTGAAGAAGAACCGGGCACGCGAGAGGGAGGAACGCACTTTGCAACGGGAGAATGCAGCGCAGACCCGCGGAAGCTGATCGTGTTCACGCTAGTAGTTTCAGAGCAATTTATTTACTTCATATTGTACCTGGTTTTGAAGCTCAGACGGCGAACTAAGCGGGCGGGAGCGAGTGCGATAGAAAAGCGGTGCCTTCCATACAAGTACAGAAATAGAGAGCACCAGAGAGCGCAGAAATCGAGAAGCGACGAGACAGCGCTTGTTGCGGCAACAGCGGGCTGAAACAGGCGCCCGCTGACAACACAAACATCTTGAATTTGATTGGCTGAGACTTAGGCCATCCGGGCCGGTGGCACTTAGTACTTGAATTCTCGGAACAATCCACGCGGAGCCGAGATTCAAGTTAATTCAAGTTTTGTGATTTGTCTAGGGCAGACTACGGGACGGTTGGGACTCCGATTTCGCGGTCAGGTGAGCTCTTTGATTTTCTGATACTCCCTCCCTTTTTCTCTCATTTTTCGCTTTTTTTGCAACTTGAAAAACTTGAATTTCACGTTCTCTCCCCAGACATAGTACATAAGCCACAGTTACGAGGGGTTGAAAACAAACATGCCGGCTGCACTTGCCTCCGTTCAACTCTCCGTGATTCGCAAATGGGAGCATCACATGATTCGTTGGATGGAAGCTTATCGCAACAACTTGGGGCCGAAACAGGCTCAACGGGTGGTTCGTGCCTTCAGTTCGACTAAATACACCTCCCACCGTCGTGTTTTCGAGTTCGCTGCACGGCAGTTCGACCAGTAGAACTCTCCTGTAATTTAGCGTCATTTTAAGCTCTACTTACGACTCTGACGACCGATTTTTGAATATATTCGAGAATGTGGCCAAATTGGGTCTGGAAGAAATTTCGAGCTCACTCAGTTTTGATCCAATCGAAAATCCCTCTAGCAGTTATCTTCCTACACTCAAAAGGAACACTTCTACTAGACGGATAAGAAATATATGTTTTTTTGAGCCCGGAAATTTTCAAGCACGTGGTGGTGGCAGCTAGGTGATGCGCACCATAACGCTACTGATATCACATCACAAATATAACATCACAACCTTACATCAGATATGTGCACATCCGTGACATCAACAACAGCAAAGTGCAAATGTGACGCCCCATCACACGTCACCGATACTTAATATATTACTATTTTAAATACACATTTAGATATATTTCTGTCTCAGACTACACCAATAAATTGCATTCATGAATTGATATGTCTTTGGCCACTGTCATGTCACGACCTTAAAACAAAAAAAGTCAGGTTCACCCTATGGTCATTAGAGCAAAGTTGTAGAGCTTCAAAAATACTACAACATTTGTATGGGCCATTTTTCCATAGATTGCTTAGGTAAGCCAGAAAACACCGAAATATTCGCAGAAAGCCAGCAGTTTTGAAGGCCTGAACAAAAAAAATAACATTTGCCCTAGGGTCATTAGAGCAAAGTTGTATAGCTTCAAAAACACTACAACATTTATATGGGACACTTTTCAATGGTTTAATTAGGTAATCTGAAAAATGCGAAATATTTGCCAAAAGCCAGTAGTTTTCATTTTTCAGGTGTTCATTCTGACAAATTCCCAAGAGGAGTTTGGGACTGTAATCCCCGATACTGACACCTGTTTTAGGCAGACAGGCAAGTTTTGGGGTCTGTCAATCCAGGTACATAGCCAGGGTAGCACAGAAAAATCAGGTATTTTTAATGGACCGTCTGTGTCTTCAAATAGGGTAGACCACTCTATGTTCTTAGGACAAGATCTTTTTTCAGCGCAAGATTACCAAATTTCATTTTATTGGTGAGGATTCAATCTCGTCCCAGTGCTGAATTCACAGATTTGAGCCATCTGTCGTGAATCTCAATGTCTGTAATGTTACGGTGTGGGTTCTTCAGAACCTTATTGTTCTGGATGTTCCAGATCGTGTGCCAGGCCGTAGATACCCGAATGGCAAATAATCGTCCCACAGCAGGGATAATTTTCCCATTTGAGTGTTTGAATTTAACAAGGTTACAACTGAGGACAAGGCCCCAGCTGAGGGAGGGCCACATGGGGTATTTCGTGGCCCAGAGTTTCTTGGTCAGTCCCCAAATTAATTTTGTGCCCGAGGCATCACACTCCATTGCTATGTGCTCAAGGTTTTCGGGGACGCCACATGTGTGACAAACAGAAAATTCTTCAAGATTATTCATGTGTGTCCAAAAGTCACCGACTCTGAAAATGTTGTGAATCGACTTCCAGAATAATTCACGGTGGGTTCGTCTCAAATTTGTGGAATGTATAGAGTTCCAAATCATTTCGTCTGTTGGAGTGTATTCAGAAATTTCATATACGGAGCATCGGATGCGGTCTAGGTTGATGAAAGTTGCCTTTCTAAAAGGTTCAGAGTGGTTGCCTTTGATAATTTTTGTAAAGATCCGTTGTGAGCCTTGTGAGATTAGAATTCCAGGACAGCTGAACATTAAATCAATTTGGGTATCAACCTCGAGTGGAGGGCATAGATCAGTGTCCAAATTTAAGGTGACAGGAAAAGTGTCTGTTGTTTGCTTGAACTGTGTTCGTGCAACCCACTTGTTCAGCGCCGCAAAAACCGCTTTAAAGAGGGGGAAATTAGGGTCTAACATGTTGTTCTCAGATCTTGTTTGCTCCTTAATCAGTGTTTTGAGCAAAAAGTCAGATGGGGAGCATAGCAGTAATGGGGCATTATTTGGAATTTTCTGGAACAAGGAGAGTGCAGCTCCCAATATTCCGGATTTAAAGTTCATTTTTATCGTTGGGTTGTCAAATGTGAGATGTACAGTTGTGTCTTCCTCGAAGTCATCTGAAACAATTTTGAATCTTGCCATAATTTGAGGGTCATACTGACCAGCCTGCATGACCTTGATATGCACAAAAGCAGTTGTTAAACGAAGTCGTGCTTCAGATATCAATCAAGTCATGCCATATGTATGGCACATATACTGTCTAATAAATAAAAAATGTGCACCATGTGAGAAACAGAAAAAACACACACCACTTGTCTCGAGAGAAATAAAATGACACAGGTTGTTGAATAAAAAATGTGCACCATGTGAGAAACAAAAAAAAAAGACACACCACTTGTCTCGAGAGAAATAAAATGACACAGGTTGAGAGCATTTTGAAAAAAGAAATCACAAGTTGAAATGAAAAATCTATGAATATTGGGCATATAAGTAGTTGGTCAAAGTCTCGTATTACACTTGGCGCGCGTGGGAATGAAACGGTGACAGCTTACATCATGGTTGCGCATTCATCTCATACAGTCAATACAGATGCAAAGGTTGTGTATGAATGATAGTCATTGTAATGGACCAAGAAACCTCAGCGAAGCCCTTTAGGCATGATATCTACCCAAATTAATTATATGGACATGTTCTGGCAGGGGGTGGTCCCGCATGCTGGCCTCGACCATCGACTGCCAAATATTGTGAAAAAGCAGAGTGTGCAGGTTGTGTGAGAACGACGGTTATTGGGGCAGGCTAGGATATCCACCCAAATTAACTGGACATGTTCTGCCAGAACGTCCTTGGTTTGGGTCTCGGCAATTGCCGATCCGGCAGCTTCCGGTTTCAGCTATGATGTAGTCGGGTGAGACATCCCCTATTAACATTGCTTTGCCCGAAACACCACCCATGGCTGAGGATGACATACACCAATTCTTCATGGAGGCCCACAGAATCTCCCAGGAAGCCCAATTTATTGTCGATTCACTTCCCAATGCTGAACAGCCAGCTGTCGAACGTCTTACGCATCAGCTCAATGCCATCCGCACAATTCTAGCCACTCTCGATGATCCCGCCATAGATGCAGCCATGCTCTCTGACCTTGTTGGTTATGTTGACAGTCTTCTCCAGCCATTGGAGAATTTTCTTTCTCATCCACCTCCACCGGCACGGGCACATATACCGTTGAATCGCACTGGTGGCCGTGGCCGTCCGTCCTATAACTTGGATCTTGACAGGGCATTACTTCTTCATGACCTAGGCAACACATGGGGAGATATTGCAAAAGCCATGGGTGTGTCCCGTGCCACGCTTTACAACCAGATGGAACGCCAGGGACGTGAGACAGCACGAAAGGAATGGACTGATATATCGGATGAGGAATTGGACGAAATCATATCCAATTCTCCCTTCAGCACCCGTTTTCCGGCTCCGTTATTGCTCTTGGTCACCTGGAAGGGTTGGGTATACATGTACCTCCAAAAAGGGTACAGGACAGTTTGCGACGAGTAGATGAGATGGGTGTCTTGGTTAGGTAAGTAACCGTATTTCTGAGTATTCAAGACTTCTGTTGACCCAAAAGCAAGGTGGTCTGGGATTATTAAACGTCGAATATACAAGGTTCGGGGCGCCAATGCACTATGGCATAATGATGGAAATGAGAAACTGCGGCCATGGGGCTTCTGGGTTCATGGATGCATTGATGGCCATTCGCGATTGATCATATACCTTGAATGTCGTTCCAATAAGCGTTCTTGAACCGTGGCCCAACTCTTCCTCTCTGCAGTCCAAACATTTGGATGGCCAAGCAGAGGACGTGGCGATTTCGGGACAGAGAATAATGAGATGGAAAGGCTTCTTATTGCTCACTGGGGAGAGGCGCATCGAGCTTACTTGCGAGGACGGTAAGCTTCCTATTTCGGTCTCACACCATTATAACTTACTAGAAATACTACCTCTCAGGTCACTGCACAATATTCGAATAGAACGATTGTGGCGTGATATTCGCAAAGACACATTAGAATCATTTCGCCAGATCTTCATATACCTCACCGACAATGACCTCCTGGACATGAAGAACGACGTGCATAGGTCTTGCCTCTTCCTGGTCTTCCAGCCACGTATCCAAGCATCGCTAGATCGCACTCGCGAAGCTTGGAATCACCACAAGATTAGGACCGACCGCAACAAAACCCCAGTTGCCATATATGAGCTTAGCCGCGAGGCGGCAATTCGAAGGGGGTATTGGACCGGCGACCCAGGGGATGACATCAACACAGTAGCCAACGATGCGCTCTATGGGTACGATGGAGAGGCCCCACTCCCGCCACCCTCTGATGCTGCTCTTGATGCGAACATTCACGCCCCAATGGAAGCACCATTAGGCCTAGAGGAAGAACGAGCCGCTGGAATCTGCCTGAACAATGATGATGAATTAGCTGCAATCCGGGAGTTCATGCCAGACTTCGACTTCGAAGAAGAAGATGGTAACTGGGGCATAGATGTATTTTGTAGAGCTGTAGTACTGCTATCTAGTATCGCTACTTGAATTTGGTAGGCCTCTTATCATTAAGGATTCGGGCAAGAATAGCTGTCACAGTGCGCCAGTCTGCATCCTGCAGAACGTTCTGGTCAGGATGGTAGACCTAGGGAGCTAATGAATAAAACGAAAGCATAAGAATTGTTCAGAGAACGTACAAGACTGAGACGCTGATGTTGAAGGCGGGGTGACAACAACTGCAGAACTTGATAATCTGGACGCCTTGTCACCACCGGATGGGGGAAGCGCACAAGAAGGCGTTGGATCATGTCTGACCAGGTCATGCCAATGAGTGCTTCTGCATCCCAGAGCTCGCGTGCCAGGCCTGAAGAAGGTCGAGGATTCGCATTATTGGGTTGCGCTGTAGTCGTAAACCGTCCTCCGAAATTGCCGCGGCCTGTTCCTCGATAGCCAGGAGTTCCACGAAACGATGGGCGGGGTGTCGGACGAGGAGGCGGTGGATCGGTCCTGGGCTTAGAGGGACCAGAGGTTGGCGGTGGCTGCGGCTTGGAGGGGCCGGCGGCGGGCGGTGGCTGCGGCTTCGATGGCCGCTGTTTTGGTGGCGCCGGCTTCGACGATGGTGCTGGCTTCGGCGATGGTGCAGCCCTCGGTGGCTTAGGCGGCACTTTTGTTTTGGCCGATGGTTGGGTCCTGGTCTATATTCATCGGAGTCCGACGCTGGAATGATAGGTTTGTGATTACGGCCACCTAGAATGACACAATTGGACATACTAGTTTCGACGATGATAGTCCTCTTCTTGCCTCTGGTTTCCTTACGACGTCGCACCCGCGTCCTAGCAGAAGACGTCTTGGGAGGAGCCTCATCACAGGATGCTATACAAAGTTTTGTTTGAAATAATTGCTAGCAGACAAAAGGCAGGAATTACTTACAGACAATAACAGGATGTCTCATTCTCCTCCGCGTGCCGATGGCTGGACCTTCTGCCATGTTCGTGGTCCAGTCAGACGGCAATGATTCTGTATTCGTCAAGTCTGATGAGGTGTCAGGTCATTCGGTAAGATTAAAATGCGACGGACTACCTTCATCACTGTCGACTCAGAGAACTCGGGGAACCCAGGGTGCTTATAGCGATATTGCCCACTCCTAAAGCATAGAATGGATGATTTGTGAAGATAACGAGGACATGGTGATATTCCTACTTGGAATTCTGCTTCCACTGCCCGCCTGTACGACCCGGACCACCTCGACGAGTTCTCATACCTTCACCATTCTGGACAGAGCGTTAGACACAATACGGCAATATGGAGATACGAAAAACTTGCCTGACCGCTGCCATCTGGCTCTTGGGGATTGGCGGAGGCATTCCCGGTCTAGATTTAGAAGGGATTAATAACAATGCAATGCGCTGCTAACCAAAGGAAAAGGACTCACTTTCAAGTGGGAGGAAACCTTACGTGCCAATGCAGTACAGCATAGCACCAATGCATTCAATATCTGGCGATATTCATCGTGCTCGAGGTTGTCAATGATGCGGGACACGACATTCTCGTAGAAGTAGAGCAAGCCGTTTGGACCACCAACGATGGCATCTTTTAGCATTTTGCGTGGATCTGTAGCATGTCCAAAGGCGTTCTCGAGCTGAAAAACGAAGCCTGCAGAGCTGGTCTGATATACATTGATCAAATTGAGCTGAGCTAGCATCCGACCGTCCGTGAAACCAGCCTGCATTAGAAAAATGCGCAGAAGAATCATTGGACATCATATCCCGTAAGTGACCAACATACCTCGAGTCTGGCGTCTCCATTACGTAGAACCTCATTCAGCTCGCGACAGCCTTTGGGATCCCAGGTGGAGCGGTGGTGCTTAGAACGAAAGTGCTGAAGGGAGAAAAGGAGAGAGCGCGAGGCACTGTGAAGCTCCGAGATCACGGAAAGGCATTCCTCGTTTCCGCGAACCAAAAAATAGGTCCGATCGATACTCCTGTAAATCTGATCGAATATCTTCATGAAGAAATTGATCCCACCAGGACCAATGGCAAAAACCCGGTCAAACTCCAGCTCCGCCTCCTGAGAGCCAAGTGAAGTAACTGGATGGAGGAGATTGGTTCCCAGCTCCAGCAATTCAGTTATATAGATCAGGAAACGCGGGCGGAAGAACCCATAGAAGGTCTTGAGGGGAAGCACGCCTTCAAGCGTCAGTCTCTCCCATTCAGAAAGGAGGATACAGAGCCCCTCGAGGTCCGGCCCATGGGATGTACGAAGGGTATTCACTGACAATGGGGTAGTAGCTGATAGGAGAGAAGGAATGAGAACGAGTGTGGAGGGAAAGGACAAAGGACAAAGGGAAATGATAGGATCAATGTCTCCCAGTCTCTACGTTCGAGCAACGATTCCCGCTTTTTTTTTTTTTTTCGGTCAGTTTTCATCCGATCGCCTTTATTCTTTTTTAGTCATACTACTCTATCTTGTTGCTCAACGTAGAGACTGGATCCGAGTCTACCCCATGGGAGACTTCCCTCCATTGACATGCACAGACTTTCAATGGATAGCCCTTGAAATTCTGAGCAAGACTGTCTGTTCAGATTTGCTGATTTCGCATTCCTCACAAAGCCTGAGGCAGTTAATCTCTCCCAGCCCAACACAGCATTTACTCGGCCATCAGGAACCTATGGGAAAGAGGTCACCCGATTGTTGTGGCAAGAAGGAAGGAAGCAGTGACAGTATGGTAGCCCCTCGGCAGAGCCTGCCCGGCCCTGCCAAGCTAGGTGGCCATGCGTGGGCGGGATAATCCAAAGCCCAAAAATGTATTCGGGGGGTCGCACTTACAAACTCATCGGCACTCTATCCCACGACTTTCAGCGACAACACTGGACTTCTAAGATACTTATTGGTGATACAACATTCTACTACGACGACCTCGCTCATCGCGGATCCCTGGTCGCGCAGGGAGGCGCCACGGATCCGCCGCCGGACACGGTGTACCCAGAGCCAATGTGGAAGTATCAACCGTTGTCGGAACAGCAGCTCCACCAGGTCATCGGCAAGATGATGCCCTGGAAAGCCATCCGGTCGAAGACTTTCCCCAACTGCGTCTACAAGTTCTGCGCCGCGCTGCTGGTCCCATGACTGTGCAAGATCTATCGGGCGTTAGATGTCTACCAACACGAGCTGGAGGATTGGAAACGTACCGAGACAATCGTCGGCCGCAAGCCAGGCAAACCGGACTACTCCCTCGCAGGGGCTCATCGGCCACTGATCCTCTCGCATGGCCACGCGCGTCTGCGGAACGCGGGGAAGAATCTGCAGGCGACTACCAATGCAGAGTACTACGGAATGCTGCCGGAGAACCATTATGGGGGGAGGCCGGGGAGGCCGGGGGTCGACATGGTGCAGGGTCAAGTACCTGACCTGACCTCCGCAACACTGGGTTCAAGCGCCTCGGAGTCTGCGATCGCTGTGGCCATCCCGCGTGAGTTGGTATCTTTAGCCAAGGATTTCCACCAGGTGAGACGCGTGGACAATCCAGTGCACACATTATCAAAAGGTGCCTCCCGATACATGTACACTATGCAATCGGTCAGCTCGCAATTCAGAGAGTAAAAACAAAGCACCTACAGACGATTTGATTCACGAGAATATCACCTTCCGTTGCGCTGGGCCTCAGGGAAAGGTGTCGCGGGGCATCTCGTAACGGTGAGCATACATTTCCTCGAGATTATGGCGCACCCATCTCAGTGGATGATTGGCGCGATGGCCAGGAAAGGGCCCCTCCTCTCCGAGGTCTATATCTTCTATATCTCCCAGCTCCGCCGACTCCTCCTCATCGTCCCCGTCGCTGCCTGAGTCAGAGGCAGAGCTGCTCCCACCGGCCGAACTGTCATCATCGGAATCGTGATATCCAGCTGGGTGCAGCTCCGGCATATTGTCGTCTTCGTCACTGCTGGAGCCAGTAGAGGATGTCGAAGAATCTGAGGAAGATTCTCCAAGTCGCCAGTCCGATGCAAGGAGATGTGACCAGTCGTGGCAGCTGTCAGCGGAGTCCAAGCTGCTAGAGAGGTCAGAGCTGAGTGAGAAGCTGAGGGAGGAGTCCCCGGGCTCTGAGTCAGAGCTCATATCGATGGAAAGGGTGTCGGCAACAGGTACAGGCTGTTCCAAAGCAGCTACGTCCTGCTGAGTAAAGCCAGCGCACGCGTAGTTGGCAGTTGCACCTGGATTTGGTCTTCCGACGCAGAGCTGTCTTGACACGTGTAGTGTGGTGCTGGAGGAACGTCTTGAGCACGTCACGAGCGCGACGTTGGCGCGAGGTATAAAGGCGGGCCATGGAGGTGAAAAGTGTGATCTAAAAATTGGTGCCAAAAGCAGAAAGCCTTTCCGCTTTTAGCGCCCGCATCTAGTAGGCACACTAAAAATGGTTACTGACTAGACAGGCCTACATCTGTACAGAATCTCTATCTAAGCAATTTAAGAATCGAGCTCAGAATAAGGGTGGTCAGAGCTTGCCTCGATTCTTGCCCGATTCTCCGGACAGAATCGGACAAGAATCAACGTCAGAATCTTTTCAGAATTGACGTGGGCTGACCGCTTTGACTTCCCCTAATGTTCGCCCGGCCAGCGGTTCACGAGATATGGATGCTTTTTGTTGATTGCCTTTTTAGGGTGATGGATTACCATATATAGTAATAAAATGATGTCATGCTTACGTGGTTGGTTGCCTTGGCCTCGAAGTCTTTTTTGAAAGTTGCGCGGATCGGGCCAATTCGTCGAAAAAAAAATCCAGAAAAAATATTAATATTTTTTCGGTAAGATCATCTAAATGTGCCCATATCTCGTGAACCGCTGGCTGGGCGAACATTTGGACTTCAGATCCAGATTGCCGGACCCCATTTTGGGTCCAAATCGGCCTATGTTCCAAAATTTTATTTTCTGGACCCCCTTGGTACGAGCTCGTACGAGTGCCGACAAGTAAATTGTTAAAAGCCCGATCCCGCAAACGCAAGAAAATCACAACGATTACCTTCAGTAGAACGAGCCAACCGCCAGCGGCTGCCAGTTCGGTGGCTTCAGGAACCGCTCCAGGACCCACATTGGGACATGTCGCGTCGCCGGACGGGGATGCACAGAGTTGATCTGAGGCGTGTAATCTCTCGAAAACACTTCAAAGTCAGAATATTGACAATTGGTTCACTCGCTGGAGGATAGATCACACGAATACACAGAGCCTGAGCTGTACCTATATTCTGCTTGTTCAAGTCCACTGTTCACGTGCTCCGGGTGCCATGCCTCAATTACGAGGACGGTGTGCCCTCCGCCATACAAATAATTGTTTTTAGAGCCATACAACATCCCTCACAACCTTCAAATCGCGACACAAGAGATGATCTCCGCAAAACATGCAAAATGATATATTATAATTACTACCGGCGGTAGGGAAAGATTCTGAAGACGTCATGCCCTGCGGAATTGTCGTGTAATTCTGCTCATATAGTTTTCAGAAATGTACGTTGAGAATTGAGGTCAGAACAGCTGTTCTGGCTGAAATGATCAAAAACAGCTCAAAAAGGAAAAAAAATCGGCCGCGCCCTAAGTTCCGCAAAGAGCTGTAAGGTAATCAAGCTGAAATTGAGACCGCTAGATCAAAATTTTACAAAGCTATACATTTTTGCAAAGAGGGGCCATCGATAGTCTCTCCGTCCATCTGAACTCCGCTGCTCAGCTGACCTTTGCTTCGATCCGACAATGCCCCTCCTAACGTCTTTCTAATGACGTAGGTCAGGGAGATGGTACCCGCTTTGGCGATATCGATGAGGACTGGAATCAATTTCGGGGAATCTGTATATTCCTTGAGAAAGGGAGGAAATGTACGAGCCGAGGAATTACTCACCTGTCTTCGATGCACCCCCTGCCGGCTGGTATTGACATGCTCGTCGTAGACGGTCGAGTCGCATGTGCGAGACGTGGTCGCGTCGATACCTCCATGGGGTATCGAACGTTTGGTATTTGACGACATTTAAGGCATGGGGACGCGTAAGATACACTGGTCAATTAGTTCAGATTACTGTGACTAATATTGGGGTACTGTTGGATGGCTCTCACCAAAATAAACACAGAAAAGACTCCAGTAGACATAGAATGAGCCGACGAGCGCGACAGGGTGCACATCGGACAAGGTGTGGCAAACAAGGCTGATAACAATAGGCACCGAGGAACGATGCGACGCGACGATGAACACGGTGTGCCCTCCGCCATACAAATAATTGTTTTTAGAGCCATACAACATCCCTCACAACCTTCAAATCACGACACAAGAGATGATCTCCGCAAAACATGCAAAATAATATATTATAATTACTACCGGCGGTATGAAAAGATTCTGAGGACGTCATGCCCTGCGGAATTGTCGTGTGATTCTGCTCATATAGTTTTCAGAAACGTACGCTGAGAATTGAGGTCAGAACAGCTGTTCTGGCTGAAATGATCAAAAACAGCTCAAAAAGGAAAAAAAAAATCGGCCGCGCCCTAAGTTCCGCAAAGAGCTGTAATCACGCTATGCCGGCATTTGCAGCTGAGTGTGCAGCTGATCGGGAGTGCCATTTGTGCGTGGTGCCGAGTGATGCACGGCGAGCTACAGAGGCAGATGCCAATTCAGATAAACATCCAACGACTGCTGCAAAACTGCTTCACCTCCACGGCCGTTTTGGGCAGTCGCAACGTGATCGGCAGTCAGCAAAGTGTTGGGAACCCAATACTTAATCTTGCCGACTCCCGGAGCCGACCCAGACAGCTCTGCCGGCAGTCTGTTCGAGGCTCTAATAGGGGGCTTCATAACGACGGGTCATCTACATGACTACATCAGCCTCCGTCAGGCCAGCCAACTCAAGAATCTCGTGGGTGAGTTCTAAATCGTCTTGGTGGTCAGATATGACAATGGAAAGAGTTGGGAGTGGGATCCAGACAAACAGATCATGATGCGCACAAAAGCGACATCCCACAACACCGATATCCGCCCGAGAATATTGCCTGCATACAGAGGGTTATGGAAGTGTAACATTGGTCTGCGTGAGCTATTTTTGAGCTGGCTCACGCTTGGTTCGGCCAGCAACAGCAATGGCCTCAGCTCATGAACCTTAGTCTAGATTTAGTTGTGTATCAATAGCCGTGAGTCACCCTTCCGCCGTACGTGTCGCACTGTCCGCACTGCGCTTCCATATGTCCGGCAAACTGTCAGAAACGCTAGAGGTCCCTCCTGAGCTTCATCCTGCTTATTTACAACAATTTATTTCTTGATCATTCCGCTGGAAACACAAAATTGTCAACATGCATATCGTGGGAATCGTCGCACAGCCACTCTCTCGTGGCGCAAAAATACAACAAAAAGGTATGCCATTCACTCAATTTTCCAGTTCACAAGTTATTTTCAGGGGGGAATCACTTCTAAGGTGCAAATATGTCCTCTGAGGACCACTGACTGAGGCCTCTGTCCTCCTGGGCTTCAGTAGAAAATTGCCTTTTGAGCATTTCCTTTTTCGGAAGAGGGATTCACGTGCGCAACTAAATCAGACCATTAAATGAGTTTTTTTTTCACTCCCTCAAAAAAATAAAAATTTTTTAAAAAATTAATGGTCTGACTAGGGAGACTACATGAACCTACCATTCTACTCTACTAAATAATTCAAGATTTGAGCAAGAAACCGGCCTAACCGGCCTCAGGGAGAACTTTGGCCATATATGTACGTACATGCATAAATTAACGACGACCACGCTTCACCTGAGTAGACCTGTCCGTCTTGTCGTCACGCTTGCGTTTGACGGAACCGCTGGCGCCAGCAGTGCCTTCGGGAGCACGTCCAGATGTCGACGGCTGGGGAGCAACAGCGCCCTTCGCGGCGTCTTTCCAATAATGTCGCGAGCTCGTATAACTGGCGTCCGTGCCAGCATTGATTAGAGGGGGAAGCGAGGCCAAAGGGGGTATAAACTTCCTCGCGGCGTCCCCTTTAGGCCAGTCGAGCGAGGCCAGGGCGGTGTCAAAAGCGGACAAGACAGACGCGTGGGTGGCAACGGCACCGTCGCGGGTGTTTTGAGTATAAAAAGTAAGGGTGAGGGTGTCGATGAGAGTGGTGATAGGGGTATTATTGGGGATGACTAGACGGGGTGCGTCGCCGGACATGGCCATCGCGTGCTCCGAGAGCCAGCGCCACTTTTGGTTAAAAACCTGCTCAATCTCCCCGTCAAATAACCGCGAGCATGCGGTCGCGCCTGCGTCGTGGTCGGCGTGGCGGAGGAGGATCCAGACAAGAAGATAATAGAAAGATTCGAGGTCATGATGACACTCGTGCGTGTGCGGCGTGGTATCCTTCATGTGTCTGAGGGCGACGAGGGACATGAATGGGTATGTTCCCTGAACAAGTAGTCAGAAAACAAGCCGGCGAAGGGATCAGAGAGCGCACGGTTATATCTTTGGAACCCTTCTCGACCACCTCCAAAGTAAAACCGGGGTGTAAGATTTTGAAGCGCTTCAAGCCTTCGTCGGTGAAATCACTGTAATCAAAATCGAGGAGGAAACCAGCATCGGGGGAGGCGGAATCCTCTTCGGCATTGAGAACGTTCCCGCACTCGGGTCGCGATGCATGACACCAGCTCGAAGAGCGAATTCATGACCTAGGCGAACGCCGTTAGAAGCGCGTAGGAAACCTGGACGGAGTGCCCATGACATACCGATGATGGCGTTACGGAGTGCCTGAGCAAGTTGTTTGGTCGAACTGTAGTGGTCGAGGGCGAAGCCAACGGGAGTGAAGAGAGAGCGGTCGTGGCAGCGATCCAAGAATGCGTTGCCGCCCTCACGAAGCGCGGCGGTGATCGTCTTCTGGTGCTTTGGATCACTCGTCGACAAGTCGACGCTCCCAACACAGGTGGCAAGGCCCTTCGTCTTCCCCTCGCAGTGTTGGTCCGCATAGTTCTGTATCACCTCGTAGTAGTATGACTCTGGGAGTCGGCACGCCTGGCGCCAAGCATCCTTCATGGCATACATCTGGGGAGGGGACTCGTTTTCAATTAGAACACGTTCCACACGCGTTCCGCGGCCGAAGAATCCTTTCGATTGAAAGATCGGAGGGCCAACGGTGAAGGCCCGTCGATCCCCGCGAAGGTTGACCTTGACCCAGCGACTGCGGTCCGTGGCGTCTTCGAAAGACATCGATTCGTATTGGGGAAGATGCCTTAGTTGCGCAAACATCTCTTGTTTCTCGGCCTGAGTTGGCGTCGAGGTGGTCGAGTCATGGCCAAGTATACCGCCTTTGATGCCGGTGTACAGGCGAAGGTAGAATTCGGGGAAAATGCGAACGTCTTTCGACCGGGTAACATCGGGATTGAAAGTGGACTAGAGTTTGAAAATAGCCTTCGCTTGGACTCAGTTCTCAACGGATTGCCTCCGGATCATCCAGAAATGAAACCAGAAAAAAAGAAAGGAGAGAAATAAAAGATCCAGGTCGGAACGCAACTCATGCTGGGACAGTGTTGCGTGCCCAACCACAACACAGCTCACCGCTTTGCTTTGCCAGTCCCCTCCTCTCATGCATGGCTCGTGAACTGAGTATTAGGCTGCGACGATACAAATGTGACTCATATCTACTACTCGTTTCAGGGGACTTTACGAAAAAAAATCGGTGTCACGGCGACCCCAGACCATGTACGAAATCTCAAGTTCGAATGCCGCGGTCACAGGTCACAGCCGATGAGAATTGAACGAAATGTTACAGTATTCTGACGCCATCATGATCGTCGCTTGACGTTCATTCTAAGTATCAGTAACTTTCTTCCAACCCAGTCCCGGATATGAACCAATGTAGTAAAGGTTTGTTCAGGTTCCCAGCCTAAAGTTCTGTGCAACTGAGTGCTAAGAAGCGCACAGAGAAGAAAAGAACCAAATGTAGTATCTGCGAGTGATTCTTGACCCCGTAACTTGGCACTTCGGAGGGAATGACAGGTCACCTTTGCTAATTTTTGATCGTCTGGTGGATCTATCGGATCGACAAACATGAGGTGTTTCTAGATTTAGGGCACAAAATGACCCCAGGTACAGAGTCGTGAGAATGGAGATAGGTGCATCTTAGTGGTGCATCTTAGTTACATGTCACGGATGGGTGGAGTGGTACACCGAAAAGAGATACAATGTAGGATGACTGGATGGATACACGGGATGTGTCCGTGAAGAATAAGTACACAAGAGTGAGGCCCTGTTTATGTTACTTTTGATACAGCGGATGCACTGAAAAGAAAGGAGAAAGAAATTTGAGCAAACACAGAAGCTTGATTTCTGGACGCAAGGGCTTACGGCAAGCTAACAGTCCTGCCGCTGTCCTCGCGAATTTCCAAAACCACAGTCCCCTAGCAGATAATTGTCATTGTATGTATAGGACTAACATAGGTGCACCAACGTCAGGCATACGGGAAGCTTGCTGTACTGTTCCGTACACAGTCTGCCCGGCACCGTTCCAGTAGAAAATTCGAGTCCCATTCTGGAGAGACAAAAAGTTATGAGCCGGATTGATTCACCCGGCCGCACTCACAGGGAATGGATTCATAGCCAAAATAGCGGGACTGCAAGTGCAGCGGGATACGAGACGAGTGCAGCTTTTGTTTCGAAGACTAGAACTTTGGAGACCATTCATTTTGGAGAGCTAGCTGTTTATAATGTTCGAGGAAACATGTTCAGAGACAAAGAGAGAAATATCCAGATCGAATACGGCAGAGCCTGCTTCTGGAAAGCAAATTGGCGATTGGATATCTATCACACAGATCTTGGAAGGCAATAGATCTCGCTTCATGGCTTCGATTTAGCAAGAGAGAGAGAGTTCCGCACAAGGCAAAAGAACGAAAACCGCTGGGGAAAGAAGCACGGCCAACCGCAGAATTAAAGGGGGCCGATCCAGCCTCAAACATCGGTTGCTTTCTTAGGCATGTCGACACGCGAGGCCCCCACGCCCATGGACCAGGACTGAGCAATCGATCTTCGTTCTCTCGGAGTAGGTGCGAAGGTGAGGGTGTATATTAAATCAGACGCGTCGAAGATAAGTTGTCGAAAGAAGGCACCAACGTGGGCACGCGTTGATGGAGAAACGCGAATGTCGCCGACGTATGACCTCGTATGACTCTAAGACCCACGCCAAACTCAACATCTGACTGATCCGCCACCACACGATTTTTAATTTCATTCAGGTTTAAGCCACCCTCGACCCATACCAGCATGTGACAGTGAAGTACCTTGAGCTTCGACGCAGCCATAATAGGCATTAATAATCCCAAGAATTCCACCTTCCAGGTCTTTCTGTTCGGGATCGTAACCAAGAAGTGCGGAAATGAAAGCTTTCATGTATATATTGAAAAATCGAGCAGCAATAACTGGATTGTTTCATATGAAGCTTCATGGACAGTTCGTCTCGAGTCATTGGGCTCGCGAATACCATACGACATCAAAGGAAATAAACTGTCCTTCCTATATTCATTCTGTCATGTGGAATTTGAATGTAACCACCTCCATTTTTCTGAACATGACGGAGAGCTGCAGCACGTAATTCATTTGAAGACACGACGTTAAATATAAGCATGTGCTGAACGTCCTCTCGTAGTTGGCTCGTAGGAGTTTCCATTCCATACCTGTCATTCCCTCGGACGTGGGAGGAACTTCGCTTCCATTCCATATTAATATGGAATGGAAGCTGGACAAGAGGCCAGCGATCGCGGTAGGTAAGGCCCCCGGTCACTGCCTATAAGGTCGGTCCGCCCAAAATGGAAAATCCCAGTTGATTTACCTTACAATTTTCGGGCTCCAGGGCGTTGATTTACCTTACACCGGACCGACTAATTTAAAAAAATTCCCCAGCTATTTTTTGAGCTTTTTTCCGTCCCCACGCCTTCCTTTGGCCCTTCCTGCGCTCCCCGAGTTCCCTGCATGAGGTTTTCGCTCTGCTACAGCCTTTTTGACCACCTCAGTCTTCTGCTTCTTCACCGCACCACGAGGGCCCTTGGGCCTTCTTTTTTTTCCGCCTTCCTCTACCTCCTCGTATTCCTCCTCGTCTTCGGACGCGTACCTGTTGTCCTTGACCTTGGGGTACAGGATGTCCCGTGATTCCTGTGCCCTCAGTATTGCCCAGCGCTCCCATCCGGCATCACCAGCAGAGATCGAATACGTGCCGTCTAGGTGAATTTTCACGCCGGCACCACTGAGATGATACACGAGCTCCGAGATTGGAGCATGAGTGAAGAGTGCAAGCTCGGGACCCTTGCATATGGAGATGTGTTTGAAGACATTCTGGCCGAACATCTGGGCAGCATTGGTTATGAATTCTGGTATCGGTAGCATAATTCTCACCTGTTCGTAGACCTTCAGACTGAGATAACTCAGCCCCTCGACGGTTTCGGCATCTGTGAAGCTCTCGTGCTTGCCCGATACGGAACCGTATCGGTAGATTCCCTTCACCTGGCCTAAATAAATACGCTTTGCACTCCGCATAATTACGAGAGACTCGAGCGACAGGATATTCAGGCTGTCGATACCTCGGTTTTTGATCAGGGGAACTGGAAGTAACAAATTCAGTATACGAACATAATTAATTTGCAGGCACTTACCTTTCATGTCGCTGAGGGCGACATCCAGCTTGCAACCGACGACCCATTCAATGGGTTTCCCAGCCACGATCCAGCGCCTGTATCGGCCCTTTTGGAACGCAGTTTCGGTGCGCAAACCCTCGCTCTGCTCTACCGCTTCCTTGAGCTGATGGGCGGCGTGGTCGAGCGAAAACTTCCCGTCCAAGTAACTGACATCTGTTTGAGGTTGACGAGTAGCTTCAGAATGCACATTGGTCCCGCGCAGTGCCTGGTGCGTTGGGCAACGAGATCAGTGCGCGATACCGGTGTTCCAACGTTAATGAACGTTGGGATTGGTCGCATTCCAGGTCCATAAGGTACGAGGACGGGGTTGAGCAGGTTGGCAATGAGCATACGCCCGGATATGGTTTTGTCGGTGAGTGGATTGTCGTTCAGCCGCTTCTCGATCCGGGCCCGCTCTGCCTCACATTCATCCGCCGCATCCGCAAAGTATTGCTCCGTGAGGATGTGGTGGGATGCATGAGCCATCGCTTCTGCAGGGAACAGAGATGAGTCGGGAAGAGAGTTGTCGATCGATAGCGCAGTGGGAGCCGTAGAATGTGGGACACGAACCGTTTCCGATTCAAAGGCCTTTGGGTTAAGAGAACTTAAGACCCACCCGAACTTAGCGCCCTTGATTGCGCCGCGGATTTTCGAGACGGCGTCGTCGATGAGCGCGAGCGTCACTATGTAGTGAACTCAGTATTTGGGGGCTTGTGCCTAACGAAGGGACGTACTGCTGGTATGGAGGATCGCGGTGTTGTCGGCGCGCTCGATGATCTCACAATCGAGTGTGTACAATGTCGAATGGGCCATCCAGAAGCCCTGCGAGCTGGGCAACATGGTCAGAAACATACGGAATAATTATGATGCAGTGATATGTACTTGTAGTTCCTGTACCGGCACTGAACATACAGTAGTTAGCACTGTGCCAGCACATTGAGAGTCAGCATACCTCACGGCGGATATTACCTCCAGGGAAGGCTGCAAACTGTCAGCGGTGGGCCACAGGATGAGCTAGCGGCCTTGAACTGTGTGTTTAGAATGATGAAGGCTGGTCAGCACGATTGTTCGGGGGCGAACAGACTGTTTGTTCGCAGGGGCATGTTAGCAAATACGCCGAAAATGTTGATGAAGCCCACGCACCCTTGAAATGAACAACTGTGATAGCTATCGTGAGTCCTGGTGGTATAGTGAATAATCGTAAACGTACCAAGCGGACCACCAAATAATCTCCGGTGCTCCATTATCGACAGGTATTTGGATTGAACCTGAAGACAATCGTCAATGACATTTGGCTCCCGTTCATGAGATACTCATCGCAAAGAAATGAACCATCGATGAACTCCCTCAAATCAGTACGTGGTGAAACAAAACGGGAGAGTACAGCCGAGGAATATTCAGTGTTTCAAGAAGTGGCGGCCTCGAAGCCAGGAAGCATATCTTGAACAACTTTCTTGCTAGCATCAGAAGCCATGCAGACTCTTGCATCCGACACTCACGAGGTTTTGCGCATCGAGTTCTTGGAAAAGGCTTGCATCCGACGCCGGAGAAGTGTTCAGGAAGCTGTTGAAAGATTTGAGGGGCCTTGAAGATCTCGTAACGGACACGCCAGAAGCTTTGAGCCTCACAGTTGATTGCCTCGGGCACAGATTGCTGCAGGAGTCGCCAATGAGAAAATGCGCCCGCTGTTTGAAGCGGAGTGGTCTGGGCTTCATTGCGGCTTGTTGAATCTTGCGGGGACTTGCTCAAGTAAGACTAGCGTATTGAGAACACAGGGGCCGAATATTCTGCTGGACAGAGAGATGATGATGGGGGGAGAAAGGAGCGAGTGATGGGGAAGACAGTTGGTGTCCCTTTTGAACGGGTCTTGAGCGCTCCATCAGGGATCATGAGTTGAGCGTCGGCGGATCAGCGAGGTTCAAAATAGCATCCGGTTTCCCAGACGAAAGCTAATGTTTGATGTCAAGGTGAGCTGGATATCTAGAAGAAGGCTTTTGGGCTTCGAAAGGCTCGGGAAGTAGCGAGCGCTGGCACGTGAAAATGAACAGGTGGAAACGGGATGGACATACAGGAGCTGCCGGACAGAGAGTGGAGAAAAAGAAGAATGTAAACATGCACACATAAAATCACCACATCTGCTTAAGATACGAGTAATAATCTACCCTCTGTGACCTTTAAACAATATTATACAGAGCAAGGCCGCCAATATAGCCTCCAATGGTGGATTTACACGGGTGGCCCACTACCCTGTCAATTGCCTGTTTGGGAAGTGCAACAAAAATAAATTCACTGAGCAATCAAGGCGTCACCAAAATGGTCCCGACTATGCTCAAACTCTTCACAGGATATGCGCCTGTGGTTCGCAATGCATAGACCCAGGGAAAGGTGCTCAACACATTGCTAGGGGGGAAAAACTTCTAAGGTGGCCCAGTAGGCAGCCTCAGATAATAGAGGTGTATTCAAATGGCTGGCATGTTGAAAAGCATGACCTAACACAATAGAGGTGCATTCAAATGGCAGGCATTTTGCAAAGCATGACCTGGCGCAATACAGATGCATTCAATTTCAAATGGCTGCCATTGTGAAAAGCATGACCTGACACAATAGAGCTGCATTCAAATGGCTGCCATTTTGAAAAGCATGACCTAACACAATAGAGGTGCATTCAAATGGCGGGCATTTTGAAAAGCATGACCTGGAGCAATAAAGGTGCATTCGAATGGCGGGCATTTTGAACGGCATGACCTGATGCAATAGAGGTGCATTCAAATGGCTGCCATTTTGAAAAGCGTGACCTGATTGATGCAATAAAGCTGCATTCAAATGGCTGCCATTTGAAAAGCTGACCTGGCGCAATAGAGGTGCATTCAAAGGGCCGGCATTCTGAAAAGCATGACCTGGCACAATGGAGGTGCATTCAAATGGCAGGCATTTTGAAAAGCATGACCTGACCCAATAGAGATGCATTCAATTTCAAATGGCTGCCATTTTGAAAAGCATGACCTGATGCAATATAGGTGCATTCAAAGGGCTGGCATTTTGAAAAGCATGACCTGACACAAGAGAGATGCATGCTCTGGGATCGCTCGAGTGGGCTCAGGACAATTTAAAATATTGTGGGGCCCTACATGGCTTAAGTCGGCTGACAGTGCACAGAAAATTACAGGTCCAGAATCCTAGGGGTCGGCCGAGTGGGTTCAGAATACAAGAAAATATTGCTCTGGGATCGCCCGAGTGGGCTCAGGACAATTTAAAATATTGTGGGGCCCTACATGGCTCAAGTCGGCTGACAGTGCACAGAAAATTACAGGTCCAGAATCCTAGGGGTCGGCCGAGTGGGTTCAGAATACAAGAAAATATTGCTAGGGCTACATGCCTCGAGTCGGCCGAGTGAATTCAGGATCTTGAGAAATATTACCAGGCTCCTCAATTGGGCCGACGTGGAGCAGAATATTGTCGACCGGGGACCTCAGGGTTCGGCTGAGTGCAGAAGAAAAATATGCTCTGTAGACAACGGGGATCGGCCGATTGGATTCAAAAAATATTGGGCCTGTATGGCTCAAGTCGGCCGACTGAACAGAATATTTTGGTCCGGGCAGCCTTGGGTTCAGCCGAGTGCCAAAGAAAATTGTGTACCCTACACAGCGGGGCTCAGCCGAGCTGGTTTTGAACCTCAGGTGAAAATACGGTGGAAGATGCTTCCGTCACGAAATGGTCCAGCAAATATTACTTAGAAGATTCTGGCCAACTCAGCCAAGGAAATGAGAAATATTATTTCCATAAATGTGTGGGTTCGGCCAAACCCCGGCTGAACTTGCCGCAGTACACAAGCAAAGGCAAGCTGCCTACTTTTCGGGGGAAAGCTTACACAGCTAGTCCGTCAAATCACAAATATGGTGCGACATACTCTCAGCAGCAACGATAACCTTGCACCCAGCGCAATACGAAAACATCATCCAAAACCGATCGCCACTGTGACCGGCGGGCGATAGTAAATCGTATACGGATAGCGGTGGGACCGTACTAGAGGGAGGTACCGTTCGAGGAAGCTCACCACCTCATTGAAACTCGAGTGTCAGCTGCGATAGGGACTACATACACACTGTTTCAACGAGGTCCTCAGGTTCGTGTCTCAATGGATGTGGCTATGCGCCGTGACTAATATGTATGTAATACAGCGTCGCGTATCTTGAGGCGCAATCAATGGCTGTAGGTTACTTCTTTTCTCTGGGAATTTTCTCGGATGCCAGGACAACCAATCTACAGCCGTGGGAAAAATCGGTTCAAACACCGCTCCGGTATTCCGTGCGTCACGCAAATTCCACAATTTTGTTGAGGAGCTGAATTTTAAGGGATGGATGGAATCGAGCCCCTTGAAAAGTTACGGAAAATTTAACCCAGAAAAACTCGGATGGCAGGAGGGGCGCTCAATTCTTCAATTGAGCGCGCAGATGCAATCAATCGGCACTCCCGGCGCCGGGGACGCACACCAATTGAACGGCAGGCCCGCGGCCACCAAGGATTGTCCCCATTTGCCCTACGGCGTATCTCGATGAGGGCCCGGAACCAAGTACATGATTATGGGGGGCCCGGGCCCGGGACCCACCGCTGCGCACGTACCCGGAGTCTTTCGGGGCCGGTTGGATCCCGATTTTGTATAAAGGGCAGACTGAAACCAAGGATAATCGTGCCATTCGGACCTGGCCTTTTATTCCATCATTTTACAAAGCCACTAGCGCACCCCCCAATCCTTGAGTATTGCACTCCTGGATGCGAGGCTTTGTTTGTGAGAGAATAAAAGGCTCGGATTACTGGATCGAGTGCAACCTGCCCAGTTGCTCTTGGTTCGTGTACTTATCCGCTTTTGTCCGGTGGCACCCGATCCGAACTCCGGATTATTGGATTGAATACACCCTGGCCAGTTGTGTCCCATCCATCCAAGTATCCGCTTCTCGTGGTGAATGTGAGTTTCGTTGTATTCATCTTCCAGACGCCGCTTCCGTGTCCCCTGTTTAGGAAAGCTTCACTGATTACATTTGCCAGGTTGTATTTCCACCGCGAGGGGTGGAAAGTTGGAGTGATGGTGGCCGAGGCTTGGAAGTATGTCCGGTGTTTCCTCCAGTCACCATACTGATATTTGCCCCAGCAGAACTCCTTCAACCTGGTTATTCGGACTGGCATCCCATCTACCCCGCAGGGAATCATTCATCATCGGCCCCCCTTCACCCAACGCCCAATCAGAGTGGCATTCCCATTCATGCCCGTCTCCCCGCATCTGATCGGTCACCCCGGCAAGTGATTCTTTCTTTCGTTTTCTCTCGATTTCGGCATTTCATGGATCTGAGGGGCGTAGCTAACCCCAAGGAAAGATTCCGCTGACTTGTTTCCACTTCTTTCCTGAACGAAGATCCCTGATTTATTCCCAGGCACATGACCTCGCCATCACGTTCAAACAATCAGCCCAGGCAAGTTCATTACTTTACTAAAATTTTCTATTCTCGGTTTCTCCGCGTATATTTCGAATCTGAAGGGCGTAGCTAACCCTAAGGAAGATTCAATCATTCTCCCTATCCTTCGTCTCAATCGATCTTGAACAAATCACTGATTGATTTATTCTATCTAAGTGAATATTAGGCCATCCCCATCGGTATGGGGACGGCCGTTCCCCCCTTCGGACGGTACGGGGATGGTCAAGTCGCATTGCGTACTTAATCACTAATTGAGGATTATGGTTACGTCAGTCGGATTCACGGATGACGATAATTCCTTTCTGCATCTCATTCTTTTTGCAGTATGGTGATTTATATCTTCAGGTCCGTGAAGGCATCATCGTTGGACAAGTAGGCGCTCTGTTGCAAACAGTCGATGCCTGAGCAAGGAGCCACCGACCAAATATGGAAGAGTAGAAGACACTTTGTTGTTTTTCAGAAACGGTCCACTGATTGTATTTGCCAGGGGGAACATGAATAATAAACCAGGTGAGTGGTACCCGCCGTAATGAATTTTTTATTTCCCTTATCCTGTATCATGTATTCCAGATGGTCACCGGACAGATATCCTGAAACCAGGTAAAGAAGCTGCTGCAGGTCGGGTGCAGACTGGCTCCCCCCGTGAAACAATGCGATTGGGCCGGAGTCGTTGCGGTTTGCCATGTTCAAGATGCCCTCAACGCTCCTCCATCTCGCATGGATTGAGCAGCTACCTGTCCGCTGGTTGACTCCACCAGTCGTCGACGTACTCGAGCGAGGCGCGTATACGTCCCCTTTAATGCGTGCAGGTACGAAAGATACCGGGTGGATCCATAGGGACCATTCTTCCGTTGAGGGGTTAACGACCCTCACCCTACTTGCAGGTGCGATGTCCCCTTTTCCGTATTGCTCTGACGGGCGGGACCCCTGTTTTCTGCGCCCCTCCTTTCTCTCTCTCAATCCTGTGCACTCTCTAACCTCCTCGCATCCTCTTTGCGCCACTTCCAGGTGGAGTGGTGTGATGTCATTGTGGTGGAGCGGGACGGTTATAAAGCAGCGCGGGTTTGCAGAGTGTCGTGGCACTTCTCCTTCCCTCCTTGGGTGCCAAGTGTATCGCCACGGGCCCCCCAACACAGTGCCGCTGCTAACCTTCCATTACAGTGTTCTTCTGACCTAGTCCTGACGGCTGCCTTATTTGGAATTACATATTCCCGCTACCGTAAGGTAAGGGTCTTAGAGAGCCTGATTTTCAAAAATTGGCTGTGCATCACATTTTTGTCAGCTATTTTCGCGTAAGCATTGATTTTCTCCCTCAAAACTGCTCGGCACCTCAACGCGGATCGCATTTCGGTCAGCAATTTTCACGTAAAGTACCAGAAGGTTCCTTCGTGTCCCCAAAAATCGACACAGATAATTGCCGTGTGACGTGGCCTAACGTGGCATCGTTTGCTCTTTGCCTCCAACCACCACCATCGCGACCTATGGCTCCCTCAGTGGCCAGTGCAACCTCCTGCTCTCAATCTCGTTCAACCCTGTCTCACGGCGCTCTCTCTAATCTCTGTTGACTGAATATTATCCTCAGGAATTCCGGCTCATCAATCCATCGCGTCTGGCGATCTTACCCTTCCGTCTCTCTGTGACTAGCCTCGCCTATGATCTGGTTCTCCGTAGTGACTGGCAGTTCTTCGGTTGTGGAAGGGTGGCTGAGCGGACTGTTGGGACCGAAATATTCCTTCAACGCTGTCACATCAAACACATAATCTTCCGGTTGGCTTTTCAGCATTCCCATTGCGTTTACGATACGATATCCGTAAGCTCACCCTTTAGACCAACGACAATGATATCTCCTAGCTCGTACTCGTCCTCCACGGTGGGGAAGGTTTGCAGGTCAATGATGCGCAGACTCTCAAAAGTCCCATCAAGATGCAGGTGTATATCTGAGCGCGGAAGAGGAAGAACCAGCGGGCGGTATTTCGTGTCGGCGGTCATGACGTGGCGAAGAAGAAGGACCTTGGTAAATCCGATCAACTGGCACGATCTGATTTGGCATATCTAATCACACTGTGGAGAGTAAGTCTCAGGTCGATGGGGTGAGCGCGAAGTGAGAATGTGGAAAGGCGGAAAATGAACATTAACAAACCTTTGACGAGTTGAAAAATATACTTAGCTACAAAGTGGAAAAGTTGAACTCGAGGATAACGAAATGTTGACGATTCAAGGATCGCACATACTTTAACTTATCGCGTGAACGGAGAGCACGAAAGCCCGTTGTGTGCAAGAGAAGTTTGAACAGCGTGCCGTCGTCGTAGCCGAAGGATCGCGGGTTGGGATTTGCGGCCGAGGGAATGTCGGGAAATTCCGCGACAGCGCTCTACGGCGATCAACGTAGAATGTTAAAATGTATCAACAGTCAAGTAGGAAAAGTTACTCATCAACGTTTCTGTCAGCTGACACATATCTCAACGTCAGCACAACTCATGGTTCAAAAAATTGGATGAGCGGTCCCAGTTGTGTGAACTCCAAGTCGGATGGAGGGTGCCGAGGAAAATATATGGTATGAGGAAAACCAGGGATTCAGCGCCCAGCAATAGAGCATACCGTTCAGTCCTCGTGGAAGCTAGACTCCGGGTGGCAACGAGCGTTCTTGTTGGGGAAGTACTGTAGGCCGAGTTCGCGTGTTCAGATGTCGATGTCTCAGTTGGGATCAGGAATAGGCCAGGTAGGGGCCATAGATGATGCGGGTGCATGTATAGTATGACCCGAGAGCGAAATGAGAGGAGTTACGGTGTGTTGCGCCTTAGAAGGTCGGAGCAAGCGACCACGTGATGTCATAACAAGCCTAAACAACTTGAGAAAAGAGGAGCCCCCTTCTGCCGATGGCATTTTTGGGCGCTGCATAGCATGTTAAATGGTCAAGATACACTCCAATCTAGCCAGAATAATTGAATAAAAGGAGACAGTCATACAATTCATACGCGTTGGAGCAGCTGGAAGTGTGTTGAGGAACTAATTATGCTGAATGCAAATTTATACCATTGATGCCTGAACTGGGTATTGAAAGTGCGGCATTATTGTGAGTTGGAATGAATCCGAATGATGATGGTTGCAAGGACAAACATGGCCAAATGCAATTTGCGCAATCTGCGCAATCTGCGTAATCTGCGCAATTTGCGCAATTGCACACGCTGACTAATATTATCGCCCAAAAAATATTTTTAAATTCTGGATCTACGCTAGCAACCAGCCCTCCGTTAAGTGTTACTATGGTGGATTTAGGCAACTTTTACGAGGCACCGTTACGCGTTACGGTGGCCTCCATACACGACGGGACAGTATTCTATCGATGTTTATTATCCTGCAAGTTCGCTGTGTATCAAAATGTTCAATGGTGGATGAGAGGCCTGACACCTTTTATATGAGTGCAATTCACAACTGTGCAAGGATACCTATGGAAGACACGAACAATATTCAATATTGGTACGCGAGAGATCCACGTGATTACCCCTCGACCGAGATTAGTCAGCCATCCCTGGCGGAGCGGTGATGATGGCACCTCCTCCGAGGATGAAGGCGAGGACGAACCCAAGGCGAAGAAGCCTACAAAGGGTAGTGCTGCGATATCCGCCAAAAAACCTTCCACGAAATCCGTGAAATCCGCGAAATCCGTGAAATCTGCCAAAGCACCTGCTAACAAGAAATCTTCGGGCGCCAAGACAGCCATGCCAGCCAGAGCCGTTCGGTCGACCACCTCGAAATCCACCAAGAAAACGGTGAATTCACCCGAGTTCATTGAGGATGAGTTGGACGATGAAAATTCTGCGAAGTCGAAGAAGAGGAAGGCCGGCGACACTGATGAGGAGCCTGCGGCGAAGAAGAGGAAGGCAGGTGATGGGGTGGCGAAGGTAGTGGGAGCAACCAGGAAGAAGACCAAGGACGCCGGGGTGAGTGGGAGGAAGCGGGCAGCAGATGTCGAGGAGGGGATGGCAAAGAAGAAGAAGAAGACCGCTGATGACAATGACAACTACGACTTCCCCGTGGGACCTCCAAGGGGCAAGAAGAAGGTGAGCGAGCAACTCACCAAGCCGAAGAAGAACGCCCCTGCCATGCCTCGCCCCAAGGCCCCCAGCAACCCTGATCCTGTCTAACTGTCATGCACAATCACCTTGCCTCCCCCGTGGTTTTTCCCTGTCGTAGATACACATATGCAGACACAATTATTATTATTTTGCTCTTGATATCACTTGGAATTTACTTGTGGTATTCATGGTTGGAATTGTAAACAAAATGTTTCGAAAGTGTAAGTTATCCACGGAATTGGTGGTTGGTGTATGGCGATGTAAACAAAATGTATCGAAAGTCAGTTAAGGTATCCACGGAATTGATGGTTGGTGTACAGCAACGGTGGCACTGCTAAAGTCCCTTACAAAACCTACGGTATTCATGGTTGACTGAAGGCATGGTGCAGGGTGGGGGATATCCAAGTCATTCATGGTATTCACGGTAGGTTTTCCGCATATATTTCCTCACGGTATCTGTGGTGATATTCGTGGAGCAGAGAATCGGAGATTTGCTCTATAGTTAGTAGCTACCACCCCCCCCTAACGCAGCCTCTTATTATTAGGGTTTTGTGGGACTTGCAGGTGCAGGACACCGGGGAAGTTCTGAGCGGCCGGATCTGCCTTATTTTAATTCCCAGCGCCGCTCCCACAAAATATGAGGATGCTGTGGTTGTCTTGCGCAAGTTCGATGTTTCTGCTACCCGGGATGTCCGCATGAATATGCCAGTACTCTCACCATCACCCGAGATTTTTTTGGCCGCACCGGCAGTACAAGTTCTTTCTTATCATTTGCCAACGTTGTTCTGAAATAAAGCGTGTAGGACATCTTGTTCTTCTTCAACGCACAACACGACTGCCATGGAAGCAAATGCCGGGCAGTTTCTGGCCTTGAACATGTCGTCCAAGAGCGGAATATTACCAGTCGTACACAGACGGCGATTCAACACGCAAATACACAGGTTTATTTCATCAACATGCACGCATTGCACAATGCGCAGTGCCAGTACATCGAGCTTGTCTAATGAGCTAATAGTGTCCCGAAGCCATCCCAGCATAGTCTCGGACATCATCCACTGTTGTTGTGGCTGTCAGAACGAGCTCAAAGCATGGAGGGAGGTCTTGTTAAAGCTGTTAGAATATTTCAATCAGGACTCTTTCCCATGCTCGAGAACTCTGGAGAGTTGGTGAGAGTTCACGGGACACTATAACCTTGGAAGGACGAACCACGGACGCAGGTTGTTTCTTACATGCAGTGATGTCGAGTGTTGGAACTGCCATAAGCGCGGTCACACGAGAGATCAGTGCTGGTCTAAAGGAGGTGGCCAAAAGGGGAAAGGCCCGGGTAGGAAGAAGAATCAAAAGAAGAAAGAGCGCACCAATCAGGCAAAGGAGTCAGGCAACATTGCAAACGACGTAGCAGAGGCGGCTTATCATGCCCAGTTGAAACCAATTTGATTCATATTTTTCTCGCTACAGTTGGCTCGCCGATTCCGGAACAACATCACACATCTGCAATGATCGCGCCTTTTTTACCGACTTCAAATCGCTCGAGGCAACATCGATTAGTGGCATAGGAAATGTCGCAATCCAGGCTATGGGATGGGGAACAGTCTTAATTGATTGTCAGGTTGGAGGAGAGAAAATCACCCACCGACTCAAGGACACCCTATATGCCCCGAAAGCCATCAATAACCTCATCTCCATCAGTCGACTTAATGACGCCGGGATGGCAGCATCTTTCAGGCATGGGATTGTCCAATTCCTGCGGAGGGATGGGAGAGTGCTGGCCGAAGGGGAAAAAACACGCCGACTTTACCTTATGAAGGCTAGTGGGCATGTAGCGCCAACCGAGCAGGTAAATGCAGCCACAGAGGCTAGCGCAAATACATGGGATTCATGGCACAGGAGAATGGGGCACCTAGGAAAATCAGGATTGGAAGGATTGGTGAAGGAAGGATTGGTGGAAGGACTTACCATCGACAAGGATTCACCCCCACTTAGCCATGCATCGCAGAAGGTTCATCCAATTTCTCTGCTTGCTCCACAAGATGTCGTGCGCAGGACTGTGGAACATCGTGCATGTCTGTGCAAGAACAGCAAGAGCACCTCTTGGAACCCGCAAGGTACACTACGTAAGCGTCCATCAAATACACAATAAGGTTCGAACCCCGACAACCCCATCTGGTAAACACCGCATCTGAGCTCGCCCCCTATCCCAGAATTCCGACATTGTCTCTCACACATCGCCTTAGACTCGTTCGAGCTAGGTACTTACTGCGAAACCATGACCTGCTCTGCGTCGCCCAGCGGCGCCGTCAAGCCCACCTCTGCCCTCGCCCACACACGCACGCCGCTCTCGCCAAGGACGCACACCCGCCTCCCGCCAGCGCCTGTCAACCTGCGCTGGGAGCTCGCCGCGCACTCGCCCTCCTACGACGATGAGATCGCCTGCGCACGCCCTATACCCCGCATCGACGTAAGCAACCCCTACGGCGCGCCGCTCCTCCTCATGCCCATGCCCCCCGCGAAGATCCGCAAGCCGCACCCCGCGTCGATGGCCTCGGTGCCACATTACTCCGCGCCGTCCTCGCCACATTACTCCGCCCGCTCAGACGACAAACCGGGTAAGGAGGGGGAGGAGGAGGAGGAGGGGAAGGAGAAGTCTACCCTCGCAACGACCACCCTCTCACTGAGGAGACAGTTGGCGGCACTGAACCTGCGCATGCGCTTTGGCGTGTTTCGCGCAAAGCGGAGGATACAGGATCGGATGATGAGTAAAGCCAAAGCCGAGCCAAAAAGTTACGACTTTGGGGCCTGAAGCCCAAGAACGTCACTGTTTCTTGTGCTCTAACAAGTGTAAAATAATGTTCATAAGTAACCTAGTTATGACTTTCAACAAACGAGGTACGAGTTGGATATGTTGGAACGTCTGTCTAGGAGAGGCATAGCTGCTCAGTTTTCCTACTATTGAAGAAAATTCAATCACAAAGTGGTTTAATTCTTTTCTCCCGACTGCACGTTCATATGCATTTTCCCAAACGTCTGCTTGCTGCCCGTTTTAAGATACATCTATCGATGACGTGCCTGATCTCCTGCCCTGTTATATTCTTGCTTTCTTGATGGATAATGCGTCGAAAAATGACAATATGGTTGAACATTACCAACAGAAGTGCGAGGAAAAGATGATCGAGTTTGATGCGGTGGAAGCACGTATCCGTTTCATTCTCCACACTGCGCACTTGGCAGCGCTCAAGGTAGCATACAATGTCTAATTTTTTCTGTGGTCCTTTTGACTAATGATGCACAACATGATTGCTGTCATAATGCACGAAAGACAGCTGGATCTTCAGTCAGCGGTTGATCTGGTTGGCGACATGTGCAAGGATTGTATATACTGGTTCCTAAATTTAAGGTCAAAATTACCATGTTGGGGACCTATTGTGGACCGAGAGGTCGGTACGTACGTTTATGGACTACAACACTGGATTGTAGGATGTTTGCATTGGTCTTTTGAGGCTGAGAGATATTTTGGGAAGGCAATCAGGACACAATCACTCTCTGGTAAGATTGAAACGCACGTCTACAAAAATTGCAAGCGGCTTAAAATTGTCGGTGCACATTTGACCCCCGTGCTCTGATTTCGCCACTCGTTCCCTCAGCACTTGGGTCCAATTGAAATTCTCAGGAAATGCAAGGGTGGCATTTTGCTTGTCAGTGCCGTCACGTCTTGCACGCGCGGGCCAACCTTTTGGAACGTTCGACTTCGTGGTGTGAATGTCAGATCGCCTGATGAACCAGGGAACTCCTGGCGGCTTCCGAGATAGGCGTTCCCGCTATCACGAGGGATCTGAATATCATGCTGCGCGAGCGCGGTATGTCGGCAGTGGAGCGGGACCGCTGCATTGACCTCAGCCGGAACGATGAACATAGATGGGTAAAGACACGCACTTTGCGTACATCCAGAACAAAAAATTCAAGCATTGCAAGCTTTTGACTCGTAGCCAGTCTGCCTGCAAATGGCAAAAAAAGTGTGGCAAGAACTTTGATTTTTTTTTGCCATTCGTAGGCAGACTAGTGACGAGTCTAGCAAGCTTTCCCATCCCACTACCATCCCAGTGTATGTACGCGATCAACTTCTCCGACACAAGCAATACTCGATATGGATGTTACATATTCCGATGGTGCCACAGAGATAATCGTTAACCTCACCATCTTCGCTAACATCTATCGCGCTCTTCCTACTATAGATCCACCAATGTTACTACGCATATATTAAAACTCCTCAGCCACATCTTCAACTTCATCATCGTCAGGCTCCGGCTCGGGCTCATTCGCCTTCTTGCGAGACCGAGATTTCTTGACGGCGGCAGCAAAGCACTTGATTGTAGAAACGAGTTCCTTGAATAAGTTTGTGTCGTCAAGGGTGAGCTCCAGTCCTGACGCGTTCAGGACCTTTGCAAGCGCTGCGTGAACTTGGCCTCGCGCAATGGTGGTGGGACGGAAAAAAGAGGGATTGGAATCACGTAACGGTGTTTGCCGACTGCCGCCAAGGCTCGGTCGATTCTCAAATGGCAGGTGCCGCCTTTGATATCATGAACGGCACATCGGCGGAAATGTGCCGGCCTTGATATAAATGTGCCTGGTTCCCGAATGTACCTGCAGTCCGAGCTTTGTATATCCTCCAACTTCGCCACGCGCACGGTCAGCGCCTGCACGTCGCTGGTTATAGGGCGGACTTGCTCCGCCATCCCCTTGTCGGTGCCGTTGAGCGCCTCCTGTACCGAGCCGTGAAGGACGTGGATATCGTCCTGAGTAGCGAACAAGTTGGCGATGGGAACACCGACATCGTCGCAGAGGAAGGAGCCGCTGACGAGGTCCAAACGGCGAGCAACAGTGGCGACTTCATCCGAGAGCCGCGCAATGTCTGCCACGCTATCAGCGTTGCCCGAGTTGGTGCGGTTGAGCTTGGACTCGAGCGCACCCAATCTAGTCGTGGTTGCACTTACATCCAAACTCTTGCACAGCGTCGAGGTAATAGCTGAGTATGAGACGAGGATTGCTGTTTGTCCACCATATTTTCAGCCACTGAATTCGACCGATAAATGGATCAAGGCCGGAATGGAGTGCAAGTCCGAACTTGTATTTCCACTTGTCGTGTTGATCTACGGCCCAGAGGTCATTGACGCCGGCCGCCCAAAAACGCTTACGCTTCAGGCGATTAGCCCTGCGCTGCCTGACGAGATCAGGCACGTAAATCGCGAAATACGACGTTATGACAGCCCTGCGGATTGCGTTTAAATGAGTATTTGCCGCCAAAGATAACAGGTTGGTTTACCTTGAAACACTCATGTCTTCCTCGTGGAATAGGAGGCCGCTAATCTCTCGTTGCCCGGCCTTGGGATACTGTGCACGTAGACGAATCATGGCGTCTCGGATGCTGTCCACGTCGTGGCCCTGTTTTTTCGTACGATACAGCCCCATGTTTTCCCGCATTTCTCGAAACTTTGTGAGTCTTGCATGCCGGATCAGCTGGATAACTTTGAATTATTGAACACGAACCCGATGCCATATTTTGTGTCCTTGAGATGCTTTCGAAGCAGCTCCAGAATCTTCTTGTCGTCCATTCTCATCTTCCAATATTGCATGATGTATGGCCCGACAAGTTCCAAGGGCGCTGGGCAGAAAATATCAGCAGTTTGTCTTCATTGAAAGGGGAAATGTTACGCTGTGGTTTGTGCTGGTTATTGCGTGCCATATCCAGCGACGATTGCGTGTGAGGCGTCAGAAATGTGTCGTCGTGGCCGTCTGAACAACTAAACTGAAGGTATGGGTTATATAGGATTTCGGGTTGCTATGGTTGAATAACACGCCTGCACGAATTAAAATGCTGTGGAACAGCCGCTGGCAATGACTGGTTGTTATGGACGATGCACAGCTTGGAATTCCGTGCGAGGACCCAGGTACAGTGCACACAACCTGGGACGCACTCTAGGCGATGAGTGGCAGAACTTCCTACGCGATTTCTGGGCCTGCTATCGGGCGGTTTCCCCTGAGGACTTCGAGACCCTGTGGCGGGCCCTCGTTCAAGGATATCCCACCGCACGATCCTACCTGACCGATCTTTACCAATGCCGCGACTGTTGGGCTTGGGCGTGGATCAGCCTCATATTCACGGCTGGAATTTGTACAAATGGACGTGTGGAAGTAGAGAATCGTATCACCAAGGGAATCACCGGTCCTGGGAAATCACTTTTCCAAGTTTTTAATGCACTAAACGAACGAACACGGGAGCAACAGCGGGATGAGGATGTACGCGTTCGTGCTGTCAGTTCCTCGACATCAAGGTGTTTCTTTGCTGACCAGCATTTCAGGCTACTCGAAGGCAGCATCCAAGCCAACTCGAAGCGCTATTCAAACCGATTATAGAGCTGCTCCGGGAGCATGTGGAGGTATTCGGATATCAAACTTGCTACAGGGAAATGGAACGCGCAATGTTCCATAACGCTGCGGCACTGCAACTCCCAGATGGAGTGCGAGACAGGTGAGACATATTCCCATCTTGCATGCACACCTCTAATGGTCCGCCAGTCAGAGTATGCAATCGCTCTCAACAACATGGAACCGGGATATAACTGGGAAGATAACAAAGAACAGGTAAGCAATGTAGTCTCTTCGAAATCTTGCTCCTAATGCACCGCCAGCGCTCCAGGAACAACTTCGCTAACGACAACGCTTATATCGGTACTCGATTTCTCTTGCGGCTTGTGCGAGAGCAGGGGCTTGTACCCAGGCCACGGAATAATATTTTCCTCAAGCAGCTGGATCGAGCCGAGTTCACAGAACAATATTATTGAACCTCGGAATATTGATTAGGTCAGCCGTGGGCTGTACGCTGGCAGAACATTGTGATGGATACCAGCATCGTTGCAACTCAACGATCGTACGTCCCATTTGATTTACCTATTTCATCTCTTATTCTATTTCACCTCTTCCTCTGTCGCAATCCCACCTTCCTTCCTAGATACCATTTGAACTCCCCTCGTTGTGTTGAACACCATACGATACTTATATTTCATATTACGTTTCTATAGTTACTCACATGTATATAAACCGCGGGTACTGGTTGAATACATCATCTTTACACTTCATATCCTCCTGTGCTCTCACGCGCCCTCTGCGACTGCTTAACAGCCTCGCTCTCTGTCTCAAAGGTATAAGTAAACGTTTCGCACTTACTTCTTATCTAGGACACTTCGACCCTTTGGGTATTGACCGGCCAGCGGCCCGTCTACTCATTAGGTTCACGCGCTTAGGGAAGCTTACGGGGTTCTGTGAACTCGTAGATCAACCTAGATCTTTAACATTGGTGGACAAACTGGGAACCCTGTTAATACACCTTCCCTATACATCCATCATTCTTCCGCCAAACTTTGTTCGTCATGGCCACTACTGTCAGAAATAGGACCAAGACGAAAGCAGGTGTCGCTGCTAACCCTCTGGACGACATTATAGGGTCGGGAGAAGCTAATACTGGGTCAGATGGAGAAGAAACTCATCAGGAGGGTCCTTTGGCTGATGTTCATGGTCAGCCGGCAACCTCCTTCAACCCATCCAATCCAGTATCACCCGTTCGATCTGAACACAAGAGTCCTCCCTTGTTCATGGGAAACGCATCGCCCACCCCGAGGATCGACATTAATGTCGGCGATCTCAGCGAGGCGTATCCCTTGGAGGAATATGCAGGACCGGTGCTCACAAATTTTCTTGATGCTGCCAGAAGGGTTGCGAAAGGAACACTTATCCTGCCAACATTCCAGGCATACACAACGATCCTCAAAGGCGATCCTGCAGTCCTCGAGCGTCGCCTGTTGGCCTTGGAATTTGGAGCCAGTGGTTTCGCAAAATGGTTCCTTCTTGAACCAAAGATAGCATCCCGCAAGCTATTTGTCAGCACCTTTCGAAATGAGCTCGCAACTCTCGAAACTGCTATTACATCAGTAGAGGTCGGGCATCTTGTGGACAAAGGAGGCCCAGTCTACCGATTGCAGAAGGCACCATATTGGACATTATGGAAGCAGCTTGATGATCTTCGTAACCGTGCGAAAGCTGCATACGAAGTTTTCAATACCAACATGCCGTCCATGCCTACTTGGGGAAGGAGCGAGGATCCTTTAGCCTTCTACGCGGCAAATGACTATGAAATTCTCGGCATCTGCTACCGCGCTGAAGTGGAGAATTATTTGGTCAATCTTGATCAGCACTTTGACTTCACCACCAACGAGATTCGGTCCCCGGATGAAGAAATTCAAGACTACTACAATGAGTACCGCCGTAGTATCTCGGTGAAGCTAAGAAGGGCTAGTTCTATTCCGGACGATGCCAAAAGCTCTTCGGCCAGTGGATCTTTTGCTCAACTCCATCCTGTATCAACTCCTGTATCGGCTCCGCGTCAACCAAAGAGCAGTTCTCACAGAGCTCGGGTTGAAGAAATCACCGATGAGGATGCGATTAAGAGTGAGGACATTGTACTCCCTCCACACCAAACTGCTGCTTCTCGAGAAGCATTCGGCAAGTCTTCCACCCCACCTTCAAAATTTCACGAAGCCTTCGGACGTATCCGTTTTGATCAGGACATGAAATCTCACCATCAGTCCAAACGCGTCCGCGATCATCTTTCGGAAGGTATCCACCCGGATGGACGAAATCGTGAAATACCACCTCACCTTTCACATTTGGGTTTCTTGATCCCGACTCATGGCTCCCGGCCATCGGAGAGCAGTCATTTGAAACAAACGAGGGTACAGCCCATGGCTTCTGGTGATCCAGATCCGGGAGGTGAGCCAAGCGATTCAGATGACAAGAAAGGCAGGCGCCGTGACAGAAAACCAAGACCTGATCCGAAAGGACCTGGAAAACCCCCGAAAGGCCCCGGCCGTGCGGGCGGTAACCCAGGCGATGATCCATCGAGTTCTGACGATGGAGCTGGAGATCCCAGACGTGGTATACCTAGGAGCAATCGCAGGCCTGCCAAAAGAGCTCAGGATTCTGGAGGATATATCACCGATGAAGCCAAGGATAATGGTCGCTACTTTGACATGCGTCTCAAGGACTCGGATGTTCCGAAATGGGATGGAAATCCTGATACTCTTCTGCGTTGGATTCAGCGGCTGAACCTCATTGCTGAGGACGGACCTAAAGCATGGCAACAGCTTGGGAAAATTGTTCCAAGAGTCCTTACCGGCACTGCTCAAGACTGGTACTTCAGTCTTCCCATTGACTATCAGCGCAAAATTCGAGAGAATTGGGAGAGCATGCGGCAAGCTCTGGCTGACTTCTTCCTGTCCAGCAAGTGGCTTGATAAAACCCGAACAAAGGCATTACGGGCCAGTTATCGCCAAACTGGACATGGGAAGGAAAAACCGAGTGAATATTTCATACGCAAGCGCGAGCTTTTAAATTCGGTTTACTCCTTCGAGGATTCGGCGATCATGTCAGAAGTCATGAATGGTGCACCTCGATCCTGGTGTACAGTCCTGGACACCCAGAAATATCGAAACATTGTGGAATTCCATGCGGCAATTGTCTTCCACGAAGATACGTTACTGGACTTGCCAATGAACAAAGTCGAAGATCATGGGAAGCAGGACTACGTCGATCGTCGGAAACCATTCGAAAAGACCAACCCAACCGCTCGTACTAATCTTGTGGGCACTTCCTCCACATTGCCACCTCCAAAATTCCCAATGGATGACAATAATATATCCAAGAAGTCGACTCCCGAGTCCAAAGGTGCTAGACCTTGCCGGCACTGCGGCTCTGGGAAACATTGGGACAATGAATGCAAGCACTCTTTCAAAAGCAATAAATTTGCCAGGACAAACCTTGCTGTGACAACAACGGAGGATATCAGGGCCCAAGAGGATTACGACGAGCTGTACTATGGCTTGGACGAAGTTTCCTCGGCCGAGGAGCAGGATTTTGACCAGCCCCTTCAGTCTACCGGGCCTTCTACCTTTCAAGCCAGCGCTGACTTGAAAAGTGGGGGGGACCATACACCGGCACTGAAGGGGAAGAGCGAGCGTAAAAACTCGGAAAGAGCGACGGTTGAGGAAGTTGAGGATGAAGAAGACATGCCATTTACTAATTTACACCCTCTCTCACCTTTAGTTATTCTTGAAGAAGTCATACCCACCACTAATATTCGCGACACCAACGCGGAGAATATACCTTTCGATACCCCAAGTCACGAGGATTCTGCCGGCTCATCTCACACTGAAACCGAAGTTGAGGAGAATATACCTCCGGAAAGCCCAAGTCATGACGATTCTCCCGGCTCGTCTCACGCTGAAACTAAACTCGAGGAAGATGATTCTGCAACCTCGACTCAAACGCCAGGTCTTAAACCCGCGTTGAATCGGCGCTCGCGTAGACGGCTGGCCAAGGAGATTGAAGCATGCAACTACCGAGTGGTCAGCTCTTCGGATGCCTGTGCCCTGAAGCCTCTTATTGAGCTCCGGAAGCATATGGCTCGACCACCTGGCAGTTCGTTCCTCGGGTCCAGTGCAACGGAGGCATATGCAACCGTGGGAAGCTTGATCGCGGAACTGATCAAGATCATTGTCGATTCTGGTTCTGACATCACCCTGATATCCCGTAAAGCTTTAAATTCGCTTGCCAACCCACCGAAGATTAAGAAGGGACATCAGGTGGATCTGATCCAAGTCACCGAAACATCATCCATTACAGGCTATGTCACCCTCGACTTGTTCTTTGTTACTGAAGACGGTCCAGTCAAATTCAACGTTGACGCCTACGTGGTCGATGGTATGACCACCCCTTTCATCCTAGGCAATGACTTCGCCGACCAATATTCAATCTCGATCATTCGCGAAGAAGGCTCGACTTATCTTCAATTTGGAGATTCTGGCCGTAGACTCCCAGTGCAAAATTCCACCTCGCCATCACTGGTTAATGAAAGCGGCCATGCTTTCGAGGTGAAATGCGCTCGAGTCCGTGCAAGGAAGAATTCTAAGCAGGCTACTCACCGCCGGAATCAGAAATTCCGACAACGTTCCCGTAAAAAGGAACGTGATGGTCGTGTCTTCAGCACGGAGCGAGTCGTTATTCCAGCAAAAACCAGCAAATTGGTCAAAGTCTCCACTCATTTTCCAAAAGATTGCGAACAGCTCATTGTGGAAAGACTTCTGAAAAGTTGCGGAAACGTTGACGACATTTATGGGAGTGCAGACACCTTCATCTCTAAAGATAACCCCGCTCTCCATGTTGCGAACTTCTCAGATTTTCCAGTCATCATCTCTGAAGGCCAAATTGTTGGAACTGCCCATAATCCCAGGTCATGGCTTGACAAAGCTTCTAAAATGTCACCTATCCAAAGGCAGCGCGCCGAAGCTCATGCTAATTTAATCCGGCAACTGGTTGAGACCCAGTCTCCCATGGCTGCTGCCACGCCCGTACCTGCTGAGGCCGGTGTAATTCGCTCTGAATCAAACATCACATCAAAAGCTCATCGTAACGCCACCGGAGAAGATGATCCAGGTGCAGAGGATCCAGTCGAGGGAGGGCCAAAAACCGCTGAAGCACCACCGGAATTTATCGAGTCTTCTAAACTCCTGGAGCAGGTAGACATTTCGAAAGCAGTCACTCCTGAGCAACGCAAGATGCTTGAAGAGGTAGTCACCAAGCATGCAAAAGCTTTCGGTATGGATGGAAGATTGGGAACCTACAAGGAAGAAGTTGTTATTCCCCTGAAACCTGGCTCCGAGCCAGTTTCCCTTCCTCCATTCCCCGCTTCGCCAGCCAAACGCGAAGTGATTGACAAGCAAATGGACTCATGGATTGAACTCGGTGTCATAGAACCATCCCGAAGTCCATGGGCTGCGCCAGTATTCACAGTCTGGAGAAATGGCAAACCTCGCATGGTGATTGATCTACGGAAGCTGAATGAGATGGTTGTCGCGGACGAATTTCCCTTACCACGCCAAGAGGATATTCTTCAGACCTTGGAAGGATCACAGTGGTTGACTACCCTAGATGCGCTCGCTGGATTCACTCAGCTCACTATGCACCCAGATTCTGCGGAAAAATTGGCTTTTCGTACTCATCGTGGCCTTTGGCAGTTCAAACGAATGCCCTTTGGCTATCGAAACGGTCCCAGTGTTTTCCAACGGGTCATGAACACGGTTCTTGCACCTTTCCTATGGTTGTTCGCCTTGGTCTACATCGACGACATAGTGGTTTACTCGCGGACCTTCGAGGACCACGTCAAGCACTTGGATGCTGTCTTTGGGGCGATTGCAGAAGCGAATCTGACATTGTCTCCAGCGAAATGTCATCTTGGATATCAGTCCCTGATGCTCCTCGGTCAGAAAGTCTCGAGATTGGGATTATCCACCCACAAGGAAAAGGTGGATGCAATTCAACAGTTGGAGGAACCTAAGAATGTCTCGGAACTTCAGACATTCCTGGGTATGATGGTCTACTTCTCATCCTACATCCCTTTCTACGCATGGATCGCACAACCATTGTTTGGCTTGCTCAAGAAAAAGACTCCGTGGCAATGGACCGAATTGCACAGGGAGGCCTTTGAGCTATGCAAAATGGTGTTAACGAATGCGCCTGTGCGTGGCTACGCAATGCCTGGTCGGCCATATCGAGTCTACTCGGATGCCTGTGATTATGGAGTGGCTGGAATCTTGCAGCAAGTACAGCCTATCAAGATCCGTGATCTGCGCGGTACAAAAATCTATGAGCGACTCGAGAAAGCTTTCAAAGCCAAAGAACGCGTACCTGATCTGGTTGCTCCAATCAAAGGTTTCGATGATATTCCGCCTCAGGTTGAATGGGCCTCGGAATTTGAGGACACAACGGTTTACGTGGAAAGAGTGATTGCGTATTGGTCGCGAGTTCTAAAATCGCCCGAACGCAACTATTCTCCCACTGAGCGTGAGGCTCTTGCTCTCAAGGAAGCCCTCATCAAGTTTCAAGCTTTTCTCGAAGGCGAAAAAATTGCGGCCGTTACCGACCATGCCGCGCTCACCTGGAGTCGAACATTCCAGAATGTCAATCGGCGACTTCTTACTTGGGGAACAATATTTGCGGCATATCCAGATCTGAAGATCATTCACCGTGCTGGTCGAGTTCATTCCAATGTAGACCCAGTCTCTCGTCTGCGACGACGAGTGCCAATGCAGGTTGGCCCTGAGTCAGATGAATCACCGCTGTTGACTTTGGCAGCTTGTGATCCGTTGCGGAACATGTACGACGAGCTGGGGCCACGCTTCGAGGAACGCTTGCTGTCCGTTGCGGATAAAAGTGCTAAAAATCTTGAGGATCCTGAGGAACTAGACCTGTTCCATGCAGACGTGAATTTGGGTGATGGGCTTGTTGGAGATGATGTTGGGATAACGTCGCGCGCATACAACATCCTGGTCAGCCTCTCGGCGGAAGAAAAGGCCGAATGGTTGAACGGTTATGAAAAGGATGGGCATTATTCCAATGTGCTGAAGGCATGGAGGAAAGAAACCGACTGGAATAATCCCACATTCCCTCAATATCAACTTGCCGATGACGGACTTCTTTATTTCGAAGATTGGAACGGCAACAACCGTCTCTGTGTCCCAGAAACTCTGCGCACCAAAATCGTCTCAGAAATTCACGATGGCCTCACCGAAGGAGCTCATGCAGGATATCATCGGACCTATAATCGTCTTGCGTCGACTTACTACTGGCCACGGATGTCACGGACTATCAAACAGTACACCTGCACCTGCGACATCTGTCAGAAAACAAAGCCAAGAAAACATGCTCCATTGGTCTACTTCAACCAATCCCAATTCCCTCGCAGCCATTTGAAGTCGTGACCATGGACTTCATAACGGAGTTGCCAATGTCCGACGACTGCGATGCAATGTTGGTTATTGTCTGCAAACTAACCAAGTACGGAATTTTTATTCCATGTAAGACAAATATCAACGAAGTGGAGACGTCACTATTATTCTGGGAACATGTGGTCGCACACTACGGACTACCCCTACAAATCATCTCGGACAGGGATTCTCGCTGGCGTCATTTATTCTGGGAAGAGCTAACTCGTTTAATGGGTTCTAAAAGGGCGTTGACGACATCCTATCACCCGCAAGCCGATGGACAAACAGAAATTCTGAACCAATTCATCGAAACGGCCCTGCGCGCATTTATAGGCTCAAAGACGGAGTGGAAAGGCTTTGTATCCGCACTTGCATTGTCCTACAATACCACTCCGCATTCGAGCTCAGGATTCTCTCCGGCGTACTTATTGCGCGGTTTCCAACCAAGAACAGCAACATTGTTGACTGGGATGGAACCTGTGAGCCGAGAAGTCGACGCTGGGGGGGATGGGAACAGCGGATCAAATCTGGAAGCAAAGATCACCGCTGTCAAAACCGCCGATCCTGTCAATCACGCAGATCAAGCCAAAATTTCAAACCAAGCCGTCGACTCTCGCCCCATTGCCGATTCCCGAGCTGGAGCAATGATAGAACAGTTTGAATCCCTGCGATCTCGGGCCAAAGAATCTCTACTCCTGGCACAGGTCTTTCAACGCCGTGCTTACAATAAAGGACACATTCTCAAGAGTTTGAGGAAGGAGATCTAGTGGTTATCAACCCGCATTCTCTCAAACTCCTACGTGAAGAGAAAGGTCGAGGGAAGAAATTGCTTCTCAAATATGATGGACCATTCGAGATCAGTGGAAAACTCAGCCCGGTAACGTATCGGCTGCGTTTACCCATTTCATATGGAATTCATCCCATCATCAACATTGCTCACTTGGAACCCTACAACGCATCACCTCCTGAACTGGGCGATCGTCCCACTCGATCCATCAATCGAGACGATTTTGACAAGCTCCCTGAGGTCGAAATCGAGCGAGTTATCGCAGAAAGATGGCGCAAAATCCGTGGTAGACGAGTTCAACAGTTCAAAGTCCGTTGGAAAGGATTCGGACCAGAAGACGATGAATGGTTGACAAAGCGGGGGCTTCGCAACGCCCCTGAGGTCCTTGGCGCATGGATTGATGGTCAACGAATTAATTCAGGCGACTTGACTCGGGAACCCGTCACCCCTAAAAACTGAATTGTCTCCTTCGTGATCTGGAAACGGCTTGTCTCATTTATACCCCTTCCTCCCTTCCTGACTCCCGCAATTCTTTCAACTCATTCATTACTTTCAAAGATCGCTCTCTCACTATGTCTATCGCTGGCGACGACTCTCTTCCCTGTTTCCCAAATCCCTTCTTCTCCCAAAGCGATGTTTCCCAGAGCCCTGATGGGAAAATCCTAATTGACATCTCACGCGAGACGCCGCCCCCTCCTTTCTCACCTGGGTTGGAAGCGGAGCTCTTTGGCGATGAGTCGAGCGATACTTCGGGCGAGGAGGACTATATTCCGCCTCCCCTAATCCCTCCGGACCATCCTCATACCATTGCCAATGTCTTGGCCCTGACACTCCGTATCCCGTTGCACGACCTTCTTTCAACAAACTTTGGATCGCTTCTTTCGGGGATGACGCATAACGGGACGTACGTGCGTCCTTCCAACACTTACAAACGCCTTCCGAATGGGGCCTTTGCATTACGACGCCACTATCGCCTCCACATCACCGAGCGTCTCATTTCCTGTGCCGGTCTCATTTCCACGGCACTCAACAATCGGGTTGTTGATGGACCCGGCTTCATCCCCGAGGCGATTCCAGTCACTGTGCCTACTGCTGCATTGGATGAATCTCGCATTCCCTTCCCTGCCATTCTCGTCTTCCTTTCGAGAGGTTGGACTCTGGAAGAGCGCGAGTTTGACACCCAGGAGGAAGTCGAGAGCCTTGTCGACGACTTTCTGGAAGCGCTCCGCCTCGGAATTGCGATCTTTGGGAAGATTATGGTGGTGACAAAGCGGTTGGGAGTGAATTCGGTGTGCAATCCGGGTGCGGGAATTGAGATGGGGAAGGAGGAATTTCTAGAGCGCGCGGGTCGGCTGGATTACGTGGGTGAGCAGATCGAACTTTGGCTCGATCAGATGATCTTCAGCAATCCGTACATTCGCCGCTCTGACGACGCTTGCGCACGTCTATTCACCACCCAAATTTTCTCCGTCTTCATCACGCTCGAGCTCAACAACAAGGTAGCTCTTGTGCCTCGCGTGGCGCCCGGAGTCGTGCACGATGGACACACTCATCGTATCCACACCAATGCCGAGACCTTCGGACAACAGCTGGCGATGTGGGGATTCTAACGGTGACCGCACGCTCGTTGAGTGGGGGGATATGTGATGGATACCAGCATCGTTGCAACTCAACGATCGTACGTCCCATTTGATTTACCTATTTCATCTCTTATTCTATTTCACCTCTTCCTCTGTCGCAATCCCACCTTCCTTCCTAGATACCATTTGAACTCCCCTCGTTGTGTTGAACACCATACGATACTTATATTTCATATTACGTTTCTATAGTTACTCACATGTATATAAACCGCGGGTACTGGTTGAATACATCATCTTTACACTTCATATCCTCCTGTGCTCTCACGCGCCCTCTGCGACTGCTTAACAGCCTCGCTCTCTGTCTCAAAGGTATAAGTAAACGTTTCGCACTTACTTCTTATCTAGGACACTTCGACCCTTTGGGTATTGACCGGCCAGCGGCCCGTCTACTCATTAGGTTCACGCGCTTAGGGAAGCTTACGGGGTTCTGTGAACTCGTAGATCAACCTAGATCTTTAACAAACATCCATGTTGAACATGGTCCACTGCCGAAAAACCTGGTCTTGCTGTGCTGCCTCCATACGATCAATTTTGTTCAGCGCTTCTCGTGATGCTTGCGTTCGTATGAGTTTCTCTGCCAGCTCCCGGAGCTCCTGCGGTGATTTGCTCTTCAAATCTCCGAGCTTTGTTACCTGCCCAACATCCAGCCAACTTGCGCGGAAGTGCGCCTCGCTAATATGATAGAGGGCTTCGTCGAGATTGTGCCAGAACGGGCCCTTTGTCGACTGTGAGATCAATCCCTTGCGCTTGAGAACATCGAAAGCCTGGCGCAGACCACCAATTCCGGCGGATGTTCCCAAATACTGCTTGTGAAGTGAGTTTGCGTATGCCATAACTAAGTGAAACCACCCGAAAATCGGAACCATGTAATCCAGGCGATCAAATGAGTTGTGGTCCTCATGACGATATTTCCACAATCCACGCAACCGCTCGATTGTGAGCTGATCCCCAATCCAAGCGATTACTCGCTTCAAGGCGGTACGCTCCTGCTCATCTTTGGAGTTGAGGAGGAGCTGAGCGAACAAGTCGTTCATCACGTTGAGTGTGCCTTCATAGCTAGCTTCCTCGTAAGTGCTGGTTCTGAGGATGAACATTTTGATTATGTTTTCAAGACCGCCAAGGAGCTGGTGGACCGCAGGTGGTAAAGTGAACCGGAGATCAGCGAGATGGGGGTAGTCGGTAAACTCCGAACTGGTTAGAAGGAGCTGGAGAATGTGATAAATGTTGAACGCTTCAATTCGATCGTCTGCTGCGTCGTTCCCATACAGAACTGTTGAGAAGTCGAAAACCTTGCCACAATTCTCGGTGCGGTAGAGTTTGAATTCACGATTCATGTCTTCTGGTAGAGCCGCACGGATTGGGAGGAGCCAAATGGTATACGCACATCCACTGACAAAATGGGTCTGATTGTTCAGCCGTTGAGAGAAAACCCGAAGTGCGACATTGAGATTGTCGTGTGATATAATCCACGGGAATATATGGATGAGGGCGCGAACCTCCTCCATAGCGCGACCCGAGAGTGTGCCATAGGCATTGGCGGTCCATTTGTGGCTCATGAGAATTCCTAGCACATGGAGGGCATCAAAGGCCCGGGCAGACAGCCTGCATGCCTTGAGATAAATGGACCTGCTGTGGATAACAATTTCAAGTCTACAGGCCTGGAATGTCTCCGCAAAATTGTCAGCCGAAATTACCGTTTATAAACAGTTTTAAACAGTTTTAAAATGTTTACTAACTGTTTCCATTTAGTTTGCCCATTTCTTCAAACGAAAACTAAATGGTTAGAGCCTTATCGTGACCAACCGTGTTCACCTCACATGGCTGCGCTTACTGTACCAATCTGTAAGACCGAAACGGCTTTTGGGGCATGACTGAAACAGCGAGATTGAAACGAGAAACGACCCTACCATTACGTGTTCAGTGTTCACCCTAAGGCGTAAGGCCTTAACTCAGCTAAGGCTTAGTAAGGCCTTAGGCTAAGCCTTAGCACTGGGCCGATTTTTTTCGACCCCTTAGGAGGGCTTAGGGCTTCGTGCCGAAATTTTTCCCGCGCTATCGTGACATACTACAAAATGACGATGATGAGGATGCAGGTGAGAGAGGTCCTGCTGTGATCTCAACAGTGGCGGGCTGGAGAACTACAATGGGCAAATGGTTGCCGACTTGCAGGATGTGGAGGTCGAGGCCGACAACAGTGATGATTCAGATGAAGAGGACGAGGAGGTTCCGGCGGTGCTTCGGAAATGGAAGAAGAAGACACTGGCCCAGCTCTTCGGCGGGGCGACGAAGAAACCACACTTACAATTGTCACAGGAGGAAATTGAGGCGGAGGGCGCTCTGATGGAAGCTCTGAGACATGCTGAGGCGGACGCGGACGCAGAGGAGGATGCACAGTAACCATATGAAGTTTGTTCAATCAATCAGCATGTCAATGCATAATCTGGTTTGATCGCTGTTCTGTTAAACATCGGGTTGCCCATTTAATGGTGTCAGAGAGCTGGGGTTGGAGTGCTTGTAACGTGGTGTTCAAACAGGTGGAACCAAGAGTGATTAACAGAGTGTTCAACCAGTGATTAACGGAGTGTTCAACCAGTGATTAACTGAGTGTTTGACAGATGGTTCAATCAGATCATTGGACACTGAAAAAAAGTGACTGCTGACTGAATCGAACGCATGACCTTTGGTGTTCTAGAGATTTGCCAGACACAGACATTAACCAATTCGCCATCACCCTGCGCAGGAAAACTGTTCATTGTGACACTTCATGTGGGTGGCAGAAGTCTTCGCAGTGAATTGTAGCCTGACTAGATTGCCGAACGAACGAACACACACATCACCATCGTTTTGTTTTCGGCTTGCCGCTGCTCAAGCGGCATTCATGACTATCACGTCTTCACAACTCTTACCCTTTCATCTCTCATTTGAGTTCGCCGAGGTAAGTAGCCTGCCTGTACCTAAGCATTCTCTGCGTAGACAAATATCACATTGTTAAACTGTTAAACAAACGAATGAACAACTGATTAAACACATCATTCTTTAATCGAACGAAACAATTTAATTCATCAGGAATGATTATCAGAACAAACGGAACAAAAATGATGAACAGAACAGAACCATGCTATTCTATGAACAATGAAGACTATCAGTCGCTGTCGGAAATGTCATTCCCATCGGAGTCAACCGTCGCATATCCTGGCCATCTATGGGCAAATCTTTCAGTGGTCAACAAGAGGATAATTTTCACTCACTTTGGTTTTTTCTTGCCTCATGCTGATGTGTCCTTTGCCTTCGGAGCAGAGGAGGACACAGAAGGCTTATTTCTGGCCCGGGCAGACTGATGCCTAGCCTGAGGAACCGGGGCACTCTCGGTGTTCTTCTCGATGCTATAATAAGGACATGAATGTCTACAAATGATAAAACCCCTTTTGCTCACCCTGACTTCCTCGAGCAACGGTCAATGGTGGCAGAAAAAATCGAAGCAGCAGGTCATCTACTTATCTTCTGCCCCAAATATCACTGCGAGTTGAACTTTATCGAGTTCTTCTGGGGCGCCGTCAAGAAATACCTCTGTGACCACTGTGACTACAGTTACGAGGGTTTGAGAACAAACATGCCGGCTGCACTTGCCTCCGTTCAACTCTCCATGATTCGCAAATGGGAGCATCACATGATTCGTTGCATGGAAGCTTATCACAATAACTTGGGGCTGAAAGAGGCTCAACGGGTGTATATTCTCCATCCATAGGTCCGCAGCATCTGAGGGATTCATATTTGCTTGACTCGCGATGTCCGGTTCGTTGAAACCAAGCAGATGTTCTGGTGTCTCTGTGTCCATATCTTTGCTCTGCGGTCATCCCAGTGGTCCCATTTCTGTGAAATGAAAAAATGCTGTTCAAGAGGTGCATGAATGGGGAATGTGCTCAGACACAGTCTTTACCACCCTGAATTACCAAAAAGTCTTCTATTGTCCAGCACCACCTCAACGCGTGGTAGCCAAGCCACTCGTCATCGTGGTACTTGTGGAAGGGGAGCCAGTTCGCGCCCTCGTGGATTCTGGCTCTCTCGGAGACCTAATTTCGACAAATGTAGCAGATCAGCTCAGACTAAAGCGCTCCGAACTCACTGAACCTATCACTTTGCAGTTGGCGGTACAAGGTTCTCGGTCCAAGATCAACCACTTTGTCAATATCAACTTCAAATATCAAGATATTCAGGAAGAACGCACTTTCTTCGTTGCAAACATCAGTGGATACGATATGATTTTGGGTACCTCCTGGTTATACCAGCACAAGGTCAGCATCGGTTTGAATCCTGCACGTGTTTGTGTAGGAAGCGCTGACGCCTTACCTCTAGAAGGGATTGCGACCGCTCGAATATTCGCAAACTCAACAACCTTGAAAGAGAATGTGCTCCAAGCTGCTCGCGAGGAGCTACTTGAATACGCGAGGCCTATATGTAAAACGGCAGAAGAGACCGGACTTCCGCCGCTGCGCGCCATAAATCACACTATACCATTGATAGACGAGAATAAAATCTTACCTTGGAGACCATCGCGATGCCCGGAAGCCCTAAGGCCTCTCTGGGATGAGAAGCGCAGAGTATATCTGAAAACGGGACGCTGGAAAGTCAGCAACTGTGGAAACACTGCGCCAGTGCTTCTGATTCCCAAGGTTAAGACTGAAACTACGGGTCGTGGTTGACTTACGAGCTGGAGGGCGTATGTAACGAGGCACGTCTCCACTTTCACTATCAACCACCCATCACTCCATCACAACCGTTTCCTCACGATACTCATCATCTCTACCTACCTCACAACCACACTCCTTTACTCCCTCGTCGTCTCAACTGGTTTCCACATGGACTATCGTCGTAGCTACGGGTTGCTTTGCACAGCATTGGGCTACAGTATAAAGTACCTACCAAGTTAGTAGTGCGAATAAAAAATCTAGACATACGCCAGTCACACCGTCTTCTTAAGAAACCAACAGAAACCTCTACCCCTTTCGTGTAGCGAGACTCGCACGCCTGCGCTCTCGTTACATATTTTTCACTGCTCGCTCGTCGTTGCTCTGTCTGGCCTACGGGGTTTGATCCACCACTTCGCCGCTCCGCTTCGACAAACCCAATTCCTTATCCGCACACCCTTTACCCTCTTAATTCACCGTTACTATGCAATCTCGCTCTCATGCTACCCGCAGCGCCACCCGACTGGCCGAGCCTCGCCGCTGGAGATCCCCCCCGAGCTGCAACGGACGCCTATGATAGAGGACCCCTCAGCTGGTACTATTCCCAGCGCCGGGGTCCTCTCGAATCAACACGGGGTAACGGGATCCCCTTCCTCCCGCCCATTGCGCCTCACGTCTCCCGACGTTGAGGCCGTGGGAACGACCGCTTCACTGGTTGAAGTCGGCGATGGCAGTGGCTTGGTCCCTGCCCAGTCCACTATGTCACCCCACCTTGCGAGTGATGTGGACTTTGACCTCGCCAGTGCAGCTGCTCTCGCAACTGCGAGTCTCGATGTCCATAATTCACTTATTGATCTTGACTCGTCTGATGATGTCTCTGAAAATACTTCCGAGGCAACTACGGTGGAACGCGCCGGCCGTGAACTAAGTAGTGATGAGTGGTTAACCATCGCTCGTCGTCACCAGCAGCTTGCGGCGCAAGCCATGAATGCCGCGATGCGTGACCCAGCCAGCGCACATCCTGAATCTGCCGGTTTGAAGACTATCATCACCGGCTCGACCCCTTCCTTTGATAACGATATTGCGGACGCGCACGTCGTTGAAGAACACCATGACTCTTATCAGAGTCCCTTTAGCCCCATCATCCCAAGTGGTGTGGGCCCAATTATATCTAGAAGCGTTCTACAGCTGAACGGGTCATAATGCATAACCTCATAATGCATAATGAGCATAATGCATAGTATAGTATTTCGGGGTCCACCAAACCCCCCTTAGTACGGGTATCCACTAATGCATAATGTGCATAACGCATAGGAATTGGGGGTGTACATAATAGCGAGTTTGAATTTACATAACAGCTAGGCCGTGCTACTGGCTGGAGTCACTTATACAGGAACAGGGAGGACAGGTTGATACTGGAGGTTGAGCTGGCAAACTTCCGCTCGAGCTCCCGGGCAGCGAAGTAGGCGGATGAGCGGCTGACGATCCTGGCCTGGATGTTCCTATCGGTGGAAAGGGACTGCTGAAACCTGAGGCCGAGAGTTGTGTTGTGGTCCCGGATCCAGTCATTCCACTTCCACCAGGGAGGGAAGCAACTTGTGTCGGGCTGATGGGCGGGGGCATTTGGCTCAGAGCCCCCGAAAATCCCGACCTGGATGATCCCCCGGATGGGGAAGACGTGTCAAGTGAGGACGTCTGGCTTGAAGTTTTGGTCCCCAAGTCTGTGCGTGAAGTGTCGGATACTGAAACCTGCGACGTTCCCCCGCTTGAAGGTCCCCCACCCAAAGTGGAGCTTCTGGTGGCCTCCGTTGTACTTTGCAACCCGGATCCCTCACCAGGAGAGGATGAATTGCCGGATAATTCGAGCGTCACATTTACTGCTCCTGTATATGGCCCATCGGCCGTCTCCATGGAGAACATTACAGCCACTGTCAACTTTTATCAGAATGCATTCTTCGAGGGATTTCGCGGTTACATTCAACATTATCTTCCTGTGTTGGCAGAGAATTGGCCACGCCAACGAGAATACCTACGAGGAGAAGAAAGCGTTGCAGCGTCAACATGTTGATGGCTGATATATATATTGTACTAATCCGGGGCGCAGCCTATGTTCAGCAAATGAGTAAGTTTGTATTTTCAAGCATGGAGTATGTCACCCTCAGAAGGAGTTGAAATTTCGGAGACATGGCCTGCTGGAAGCTTCTCAGTTATAAGAAAATATGGGGCCCGTGCTCCCTTCGAACAAATTACCCACAAACAACCGGACCGGGCTGCACAATTTAATAGTCCTGTGCCCAAATTGCTCGTGACTCCTCGGCCTGCGCTATTGAACAGTCTGCTGTGCCGATTATAAAGCCTTTCGGCTGGGTTCGGCAATTTCCGTTTATAAACATTTTCAAACGGTAAAAACCGTTTTTATTTTCGTTTAGTTTACGGGTCCTGACAAACAGTAAACAAACTGTTTATAAATGGTTTAAATGGTTGTAACGGGTCTCCGACCTGCTATAGGTCAAATGGTGGGCTCCAATACTCACAGGCCCCCTAAAGTCCCTCATTAGAAGCAACCAATACTAAAATAATAGGATACGAATTGTCAGATGTCCGATTGGCAGGATCGAGGCACATGCTTCCCAATTTAGTAATTATCCACGTGAGTGATGGCGCACGGTGATATCCGCCACTTCACGCGCCTTGCGTCCCGACGGTCCCGCCTTGATCCCGCCTTCGTCCTGCCACCTCAGTCTTGCTCTTGTTGGCACTGGCAATGTGCAATTTTAGTGACAGAGGCTGGGGTCCAATGGGGACCGTCATTCATGGTTTGACAACCCTAATATGCCCATCCCAGATTGCCCTGCCAAAATACCGTTTACAAACTGTTTTAAACGGTTTCAAACTGTTTTTGAACCATTTCCGTTTAGTTTACCGGTTTCTGCAAACGAAAACTAAATGGTTGGAGCCTTAGACCGTCCGATTGGCTGACATCAGTCAGCCCGAGATTTCTCGCTCAGCATTTGAAGGACTCGGAAGTATGATTGCAGTCAGAACATCGTGACAAACTTTGGTCCCGATTTGGGAATTGCTACTGTTGCCTCAGTTTTGTATGAGACATTGAGGTGTTGCGTAAATAGCACCACAAGAAGCCCCTTTATAGATCCCCCGGAGCAAAAGTCCCAAAAGTTATTAAAAAAAAAAAATCCACGAGAGATTTTGCGTTTTCGGTCCGGCCCGACCATAGCCGGTGGCTGTGCTCCGCCATCAATTTGGCCCGTCGCCCCGTCCTCAAAAATCGCAGCTCCAGCTGGTGCGTTTCACCTCTTCCGTGACTCAGGATTTACTTATCTATTCGAAACCTAGATTATCGAGGCTGAACCAGGGATGGTGTGCCATTTCTTGCCCAAGTTCCACCCCGAGATGAATCCTATTGAATATTTCTGGGCTTGGGTCAAGTGATGGTTCCGGGAGCGTTCCAATGGAACCTGGCAAAAAGCCAAGGACCTCGTCAATGAAGGGCTTTGCCTCTGTCCCCTTCCAACCATCCGCCACTTTTATCAACGTGCAGATCGCTACGCAAGCATTTATCGAGTGGGCGCGACCGGACCGATTGCCGAGTTTGCCGTCAAGAAATTCCGCTCACACCGTGGAGTGCGTGCAACAGAACTGGCTGAGTGAACAGCAGAATGGAAGGCCAAGGCAGAGGTGATATCTCGAGGGGTAGTCCCACCGGTCCGGGCCAAGGGAAAGGGCAAGGGCCAGACGGCTCAATAGGTACACTTGATTCGAAAAAATTTGCTCCAGATTTTGCGTTTTTTTTCCCACGCTCTATAGCCCCCCGTTTTTTTTGAAACGAAAATTTTACCTACAAACTATACCTACTTTCCTGCCTAATATCGAGTCTCGAAGTGTCCGGGTCAAAATTGCAGCTTGTCATGAAGTTCTGACTGCAATCATACTATAGATCCTTCTGTGCAGCGCAAAATATATACCTTCCACTCTTTGCTGTGCGCCCGCCCAGAAGTATCCGGATCCTGGATATTCAAGGTACAAGAGTCAGAGCAGCTAGAAAAAGCGACGAATGACTTACATCGGACAGCTCATTGTCGGGTTCTTTGCCTCCATCACTGGTAGCATCCTAAAACAGTGCAAATGAGTGTGGCCGGCGGCAAGGAACAAGCAACTCACATCCGAGCCATCGTTGTCAGTGAGGATGGCTTTGCCTTTGCCTTTATCCCCGGTATCTGAGGAATCCTGAGAATTTATTAGCAGAGAGTGTGATCGGCGGTAATAGCTTACATCAGAGTCGCTATCGTCGACAGGAACAGCTTTGGCCTTGGCCTTGCGCTGCTTCTCAGCGTTGGATTTCTGAGAATCGAGAATCAAGCGCAAAAAGAGTCAGAGTAAACAGTAGGGACTAGGAAGGAAGTACTTACCTCAGGTTTCTCTGCCTTCGCTTTTTTTCGATCCTCGTCGGAGGCCATATGGATATCCTAAGAACCCGGTATTCAATAGTCGTCAGGAAACAATATTTTGATAGACAGTGAACACGTATAAGGCACCAGGAATAAAGTGTCTAACCTTGGACTTCTTGGCCGTGTGATTGTCACTGTCGTTGTTGCTGTCGCTGCCGCTGTCGGACACACGACCCTTAAAACGGCACTGTTAGCCATGCCTGAGGTTGGACGATATTGGACGCACCCGTTTAGCCTTTGATCCCGTGGCTGCTGCCTCAGGGTCTCCAGCATCGGAATCGGAGCCATGAGCGGACTCCAAATCCTCATCCAAGCTATCGTCAGAAAACTCTGTTACACCGCCAAAAGGGAGATTCGGGCCGGCCGTTTGGGCCGGCCGGATTAAGGGCGATGAAAATCAGGTTTTTGAAGCCCTTCCCGGCATTACGAACGTTTGTGTTGGCGAGGCAGCTGGAGTGAATGAATAAATGAAGGTCGGCGAGATGAATAGACGGACCGTTCCCAATTGACGAGGTTTACCTCACTCACACCTTTAAGAGGGCGCAATAGTGGGGCCTTTCCTTTCTTGACCACGCCGCTCTTCTTGAGGATGGGGCGTACACGGAGGAGGCGAAATCCGTGATCAACGACGTGTGTAATGTGATGCTCGTTGAACTCGCGTTCGACAGAGGCGACGATCTCGGCGGACGTGGCGTCGCTAGGAATAGATACTTTCTGCATGTAACCATCGTCTGCGAGATCATTGAGTCTGAGCCAAATGAGTGAGCACTGAACGCAACGAGCAAAGGAGAAGGTACTTGTGAGCGTCTGGCTTTACGTAGAGACCACGGGCTACGTCCTTGGTGGCCTCGACGAGTAGGAGTCCGCGCCATCTTCGTCACTTCGTTACTTCGCTTAGCTTCGCTTAACTTCGCTTAGCGTTGTGAAAGTTCGTGAGTTTGATCGCTTTCCGTGAAAGTTCGTGACTTCAGCCGGATTTAGTGAAACTTCGTCACTTCCTCTGGATACCGTGAAAACTCGTTACTTGGGCTGCCGACAGTGAACATGTGACCATGTCCAACCACGTGAAGAGTGCGTCGTCAGTTGCAGGTGTATTGTTCAGATCGACAAACCCCGGGAGATATATTTATTTGATTGCAGAGACATTTGTTACAGTGCATGATACATTCCCCCAGGCTAATACATAAAATCTCCACATGTCTTGAGCTTTGCTTGGAACACGACACATTTTTAGAAATTTGCCGCATGAGTTCCAGAGCTGTCGAAGATGGTTGGTGGCTCGGGGGACTCGGCTGGGACCGAGGGCAAAACAGGCCGATGTTCATTGTAAACCCCTGCCGAATATATCGAGGTTGGGTGGGAAAAGAGGCTAAAACACTGCAATTCATGTGGAACGGGGTAGAGAACAGCCCAATAGTCATTAACTACAGAATATCAAGATTTTTGAGCCGTATTTTCTACTGTATGTAAGCCTGCTATTAGGCTATTATACTCTGCCTACGATAGGGTGATTGAAAATCCTGAACTGCTCCAAAATACAGATAATGCACAAAAACATTTTAAGCAGTCAAATCAATGCTTACCGTTTTGAGTGGACGGAGCACATCTTGTTAAATGGCGCAGTAGCTCGGGAATTCATGATGTTGCTGTCGGGGGCTAAAAATGATTTACATTGTCCCGTATGTTCAAAACAAACAAATGAAAAACTTACCATCGCTCTATTTGTTCGGATCTCCGCCGTCTTCGAAATGGCTCTGCGGGTCAAGTCCGTTGATTACGAGCCGAATGTGGGATGGGCGGCGGTGACGCAGGGGGAAGTACACCGGCGATGCCGTGGCCTGGGGGATACATTCCTTTGGCACCTCGAATATGCTCACATTTGAAGTGACTGGGTGTTGAGCGCTGGTGTGGATGCCTCTGCTGAGCACGGAAAGCTCTAGGTTAGTGCATGGATAGAAATAAAATAAAACAAATTAGGTACATACCACCGCCGGGGACAACAGGCTTACACTGCCTGCCTGCGATGAGTTCTGGTTTAACGACCGTGCCCTAGGTGCTGTTTTCCCTACAAACAGTCACTCACTGGGTCGGGAGCGCGTCGGGAATGTCGCGGGGGTTGATGGTGGTGGTGGTAGAAGAGAGGAATGTTCTGTTCGTGTCGTTCCGTAATTCCGGTGATCAAACAATGCGCTTCCCACACGCGCACCTGGAAGTGACGAGCTTTCTCAAAAATTTAGCCGAGGTGACGAGCTTTCTCAGATATTTGATGAAATGACAAACTTTCACAGTTTTCCATCAAAGTGACGAACTTTCCCATTCCTAAGCGAAGTAATGAAGTGACGAAGATGGGTACTACTCACGAGTAGGACAGTGTAAACAGTCCCCAGCCTCTTCTTCACGGCCGGCACAGTGACACGAGCCGGCTTCGCAGCGTCAGCGGGTTCGCTGGTCGTCGAAGACTTGCCCTTTTTTTTCCTGGACTTCGATTTGTAAGGGCGGAGATCCCCTTCGACCTGCGACTGATGATACAGTCGAAGTCCAAATAACCCATAGTCCTGCTAACCCATAAGTCCTTGTACCCCATGGTTTTTGGCCGGGGGGGGCACATTTTTGTTGAACCCGTTCGAACCCCGAACCTGGAACACCTCTCGAACACCCATTTCCACTGGCTCAATGAGGAAGCTTCTGAAAATCCTGAAACGTTACGACGATGGGGATTTAACCATGGATGATGCCGACGATGTCATGAAATTAATCAGAGAGATGAATGTGGAAGTTGACAAGCTAATGGTTGACCCACCTCAGATCACTGATAGAGAGGCGGTCACGATGTTCCTGGAAAAATTGGATCCTATCTTCGTTGAACAGATTATTGCACGACTGGACAATAAGAGACCTTTGGCTCCAGCACCGGTTGCAGCTGCAGACGCAAATCCGGAGGAGAAGAGTCGGTACTCCTTTGAACAGGTCACGACTGAAGCTAAGCTTCTTGTGAAGGACTTCGACGAAGATGCAGACTATTTCTAGAACAGAGGTCGCCGAGGTCAATCTTTTGTGGCGTCGATATCGGTCTTCGAGCACTCAGCGTTCTGAATTGGCTCCGAATGGTGGAGCCGTGAGAACCATTTACTGTCGAGCCGTGAGGGATTTATATACTTAGCCGCTCCCGATCGTTCAGTCCTTTTTGACATCTAAATTTCCGTTTCGGTTTGGTTTGCACTACACGGTCGAAATTTGCGCGTTTATGTACATCTCAAAAGAACGAGAACCAGTCCCACTGCGAGGATGAAGGAGAACAATAGATGTGAGATCACTTCTTCCCTGACCGCAATCTTGATGTGCTTCTCAGTTTCCATTTCCAAGACGGCTAACAAATGCCCTTGATCTACGAACAAACGTCTGAGGCGGGTTCAACTTCCAGAATTTACCGAAAGACATACCTTGAAGTTGAACTTGAAGATTATCCAGTTGGGCTACAAGTGTCTGGATAGTCTGCGGGTCCCAGTTCAAGGTGTACGGAGGTGGCGGAGATGACAGCCTCCGAGGGACAAACAGTCGTTCATGCGTTCCAACCCCCGTAAATCGCACACGTCGCCGACGATGATTTGGATTTTAATTTGTGCAAGTCCATGAAAATTATTCCCCTCACGTCGAAACGGGGAGTTATCAGGACCAGCCATGATGTAGAAGGCCCAGCCTTATGCAAATCCTGCGCGTACTACATTATGTACTTATATAGCCCTTGAATGGAACCAATGGCCTCCGTGCCGTACTTAGTGAGGGAGCAGCCTCCACGTCAGCGGCCAAGAGTCGGAGGCGGCGTCAACAGCTCGATATATAAAGTTATATAACTACAGCATTACTCCTCACATAAATACCTGCCCAACTCCAGGTACATTTCCCCGACTGTAGCGCTACGTCGCATTTCGACTTGATTCCTCAGACCATTGGCATCGGGTACGTTTTGCGTCCATTACAAAAGTAATGATGGACGACACTCAAAGAGTGCTAGGGACATGGACGGGATTGAACCTCCCCTATCCACTGCACCCGTTCGAACCCTTCCATACGCATTCCTTTTATCTTCAACTCTTTCGAACTATTCTTTCACACAACTAACTTCCTGCCATGGCTCAAAATTTATATGCCAATTCTCCACTGCTGCACTTTTAACTTGATTTGACGGTGCTGCCTAGATCTTCATACCGGCGGCAGCTTAAATACATTTACTTGTCTAAAAGGGTATAGAGTATGTGAGAAGAAATCCGCTTTTCTAGGGTTAAAACATGAGTCATCTTTATTGGTCCTAGTAACCCTCCGAGGCCGCTTTCCCCTAGGACAAGCCATTTCCCCAAGGAACGTGTACAGCCTTTTGAATTGTTCCTAAGCACAGCCTGTATCCGCAGTCATTCTGACATGACAAGTCCGTCCAAGCCTATGATACTATGTTCTAGGCATTGCTATCTATCTCCTAGATCCGATCTATGTGTGAACATGCTCCGGAACGACCCAGAAATCACTAAGTTCAACCACTAGATTCCTTATTAGGTAAATACCATCAAAATGGCTTCAGAGAGCCACCGATGACTTATCCCTCGGTTATGTAGCTGCCTATAATGTCCTTCCAACGTCCGTTTCACTGTTCCTGGAGGAGGAGGAGGAGGAGGTATTTTATATTGACACGGTCCCACAATTGGAACAGTCAGTGACCGGAGGCATTGACTACATATTGGTTTCTTCCCGTCGCATTTCTAGAAAAAGGGAATCAGAACGCGGGGGAACGTGGTCAAATATCACGACTTGCTGTTTTGCGGCGCCTGACGATCCGGGGTCCGGGGATGCTCAATTGGGGAACTCCTTGATAAGATATGTGTGGCCTACCTGCAGTTCATACACGCCTTCCCTCTCGGTAAATGCCCCGAAGGACTAGCGGATCCGGAGGTCGAAACATTCTGAGTCATAGCGATTGTCAGCAAAGGCCTCAGGCAAGGTCTCCATGCAACAAGGGGCGGGTCACGCGTCACGCCCCCTCGAATTGGTCGGGTCCAGCTTCCATTCCATATTAATATGGAATGGAAGCGAAGTTCCTCCACGTCCGAGGGAATGACAGGTCTGGAATGGAAGCTCCTACGAGCCAACTATGGTGCGCATCACCTAGCTTCAGCCACCAAAATTTAGTGGCCAAATTGGCCGGAGAAAAAAAATTCAATTACGTGTACCTCTGAGTGGATTCAGGACCCCGGATGATAGGAGTACTTGTTTCATGTCCTCATTAATGGGCACACATCGACTCATCTCTGTTAAAGTGAGAAAATAATCGGCGAGAGTTCTACATAGGGGTGTGCCAGGCCGTGAATGCCGTAGGGTCCGCTGACATGACAATTTAATTGTCAGTTGACTGACAGATAATTGTCAGTCACTGACTGACAAAGGGTTATTTAATTTTTCGGAAAAAATCCGCCTGACAATTCTGACAATTACCAACCAATGTATTCCGCTACTTACCCACCAACTGAGATTGTCAGGGCGTGAATTGAGGCGACTCGGCGGGGTTCAGACCCAATTCGGACGGCAACTGTTCATGTGCACAGCCGCCTGTCAAAAATTTCTTCTATCTCCGTGGACGACCCAGAATGGCCACCCCCGATTCGTAAACTGATGTTTTTTGCAGATGCTTGGAGTCAGAATTTTTGGGATCCTCGTCAACTCAATGCCTGATGAGCGTACCAATTCCAACATCACCTGGTTCAACAGCGCGCTGCGGGGAAATCAGAAACAGGAGGGACTTCGATTTATAGATACATCCAGAATTTACTTGATTTTTTTTTCGCGATTTACAGGCAGCTTTTACAGGAGTGTTCTAAAAATGGAAAAAGTGTTTGACGAACGGTCAAACGACGGTCAAGGCCACGACTGACCGGTCAAATTCGGTCAGACCCCGTCAAAGACAACACTGATTTATGGCTGTCAAAGCATTGTTTAAACGCTGATTTACGTTGAGACGCCAACTATTTAATCAAACTTTATAGGGTTACTGAAAAATGCTTTCAAGTTCTACTACTTCTAGGCCTGGAACGACCCCTTAGTTAAGTTTTACGCACTGTGAAGATCCGCGCCTCCCGGTCGACCGTGATGGCTGTCGCATTGGCCGTCCCCTTCCATGGTGATTTTTTCTGGAACGGGATGGTTGTACCTGTTCGACCCCTGTTGAAACGACAGCCGTTCCTGAATGTATAAATGAATAAGAGGATAGCAATAGACAGAGTGGATTGGAAAGTAATAAGCACGTATATAAAGACCAGATGCCTAGACTCGCGACCAGTCAGTCACATGTAAGCAACTTTGATCACGGGGTCAAGGGATCAAAGCTTCATGTAACGACTGGAACTTCTGGTCGTGATTTTGGCTGATGCAGCCAAAAGTGGTTTTGGACTTCAGTTTTTTGACGTCCGCACCTGAGAAAAAAGTGTAAAAAGTCGTATAGAGAAAGTTGTATATTTTTGAATTCTAAGCCGAATAAGACAAACTTTTTTTTCGCGGTCATATGAAAGTGCTCAACGTCGTCTACTGGTCCGTGCACAGACGATGTCGAGCACCTTCCACCCAGCTAGAAAAACATGTTGGTAGGGATGGGCATGGGTACGGGTTCGGGTCTGGAGGCACTGACCCGGACCCGTACCCGAAATAACCCGAACCCGGTGGGGTACGGGTCTGTACCCTACCCACCGACCCGTGGGTCAAGGTTTTAGGTACATTTCTCACATAACTTTCTCAGTATAGGTCAGAGTTCTTTCAAATAAAATACTGACCAGGTTGTTGGGATGTTCTTCAAATGTTTGGAATGCACTGGAGACCACCAGACACCGAACACGTGCATGCCGACGCCGTCAATACCGTCACCGAACCAAACCGTGCCCCAGAGAAAAACACCTCTAACCCAGACATTCTAGACCGGAATCACTCCAAATAAAATGGTCATATGTCCGTTAAACTGACTCTCGGAGGGTAGAAGAAGAATTGGGTCGATCGGACGCCGAATGCGCCCACAGCGTTGATGCCAATGTCATTACCCGGCCAAAACGGACTCCAGACAAAACCGCATGGAACTTGGTGAGTACGGGTCAGAACCCCTTCAAATAAAATACTCACCTGGCCGTTGAGATGCTCTTAAGAGGGTGGTGGTGATGTCCAGGCCGTCCGATGCCCAATGCGCACATAGATCCGCAACTGATCAAGAGAAACGATACTTAGTTGGTGCGGAAAACTCCTCGCTTGTGTGGGCCGCCAGACCCGACGGGTCCGCAGGACAGGTCCGGGTTTCTGCGGGTCGAGGATGACCACAACCCGCGACCTGTACCCGGCCAACCCGACCCGCAAACCCGTCGAGTTGACCTGAACCCGTGACCAACACTACATGATGTTGGGCTCATTCATCTTAGAATTGAAAAATAAGCAACTTTCCCCATATCAATTTTTACACTTTTTCTGAAAATTCACAGCTCTCATAATAAGACGGCCGTGTCCCTTCTTCTTTAGCACCTGTTCGCCTTCTTTCAGCCAATAGGGATTATTCTGATAATCGTTGGAATGCAAAGTGCTCTCGTCGTGCTTAATAACCACGTGCTCAACCTCCCCGTCATTGAGTTCCAGGACCTCCAGCATCTGGGGCTCCAAATAGACCGCCCTGAGATGCTCGAATGCTTGGAGCTCGGCGAGATAAGCTTTACGTCGCTTCTTGACATCTTTGCGCTCATGACCATCCCAGTAGACCCCGATGTGGTGTCGTTTGCGGCGGTATCCTAGTTTCCACAGCCAGCGCTGGCAGTGCCGAATGCTCACAGTCGTCTTCTTGACCGATAGCGAAGGCAGTAATGTTGAATTAACATGCCGCTGCAATAATGTCGGGTTGACCTGAGTGGAGATATTAGTTATTGTGTGGGACATTGCACGTGACAACTTACCGTTCCGACGTCGAGAGTGCGAAGCCACCGCTGGACACCCATGTAGAAACCTTCGTCATCGAGCAGGCCATTGTGCTTTTCCCGCCGTCCTTGATAACCCGGTTTAAGTGCCCCATTGGCCTCAAAAAACCGAGCCTGTGCACAAAGCACGCGCCGAAATGCAGGGCCACGGCCATGATTTTTTGCGACTCTTAATGCAGCTCTGAGACGTCCCATCCGAGGCAACCAGCGGTAAAAATCCGCCAGAGCTGCAAACAGAACAGTGTTGCGATAATTCTGCTCTTTGCGCGCGGTTTTAAGGGACGCGACTGCCAAAGCTTCAAGCTCAGCGGGCTCTTTAGAAGCAGCGTCATCCAAGACCGTGTCCACTCAGTCTGCAATATCGTCGGCAGCTGATACCGACCATCTCGCATCATTCTCTGTCAATCCTGTGACGCTGGTCGGGCCTGGTCAGGATCCGTGGGAGGATGTGGTACACGGAGTAATTGACGCGATTATGTATGATGGTGGGCGATCGAAGGATACCGTGCAGCTGTCCCAAATCATACGTCGGGGGGAATTGGGCATAACTGGCTTCGCAAACTGGGTGGAGAGCTGTTTTTTTGAGCTCGGTATCCCGTTGGGTATGCTGGAGCCTCGAATCGATCGTATCATTCAAGCCATGGTCCTACTGTACGTCATTTCAACATATTTATATCGCGGGTATTGATAACCCTTGTAGGCGCGAGCACCGTTATCGAACCTCTCGTTCCCCGTGTTGCACCTGCTCCTCCGCCGCGAGCGAGTCCGATGAAGACCAAGACCATCCCCTCTGTCGCTGCTCGCTGACTTCGTTGTCCCAGGTGCATATTTGCTGCGTTGGAATCAAGGAAAGCGAAATGGTTCTGCAGGTGGAATGGTTTTGCGATGATATTTGTCGTACAAATGCTGTTCAATGGGACAAATGTAAGAATTTGAGGCACCCAGGGGAGTTGAACTTCGGACCTCCTGGTTTCTCCGCAAATGGAAAGGAGATATCAATAACCAGTCTGATCATCGAAATTCAGCGCCGTCCAGCCCCAGCCCCAGCCCGATATCGAGATGACTGAGCGGAAATCCACGGGTAGCGCCAAACACAGCGAGGAACGCACCCGCGACCCTCGCACTCGTCCAAATCTCCCTCCATCCCCGAAGTTCGCAACACACAGCCGACTCCGGCGATGCCCAAAACTCCGCATCGTTCAACCGGCACAATTTCCAAGACGGCCCGACCCAAGTCTACCCCTGAGGTGCGTCGCTCATCGGTCTTTAATTGCCAGTGCACCTTCTAACACACTACAGGTACCTCGTTCTTCACCTAACCCACCGGCCCGCTCCGATACACCGCGCACATCTGCAACTCCGGCGTCACAGGTGAAAGACAAGAAGCCAAGCCCGAAGAAGCTCGGCCAGTATCAGATGTTGACTGCAGATATTGAACAAGATGCTCAGACGTTCAAGGTATCATATTTTTCTGGACGATTGAAACCATACTAAGAAACCAATGTCTTGCATCAGACTGCTTTCCATTATGGGGTTGTCTGGACTCTGCCCGTGCCCCTTCCTCGGCCACACCGGAGGCAGTCAAGGCCTTTGGGATTCGCTTTGAAGGTCTTACCATTGAACAACTGAAGAGAACCGGACAATGTGGTCACAACCTAATTGACCCCACTGGGATCAAGGTTAGTCTACCGTCTTGGGTCTTGGGCCTGGCGTTACAGTAAGCATTAAATAAGGTTGGTCTCAACATGGAAGACATGGTTCGCTCCAAAAACAAGATCATGGCTGCATTTTCCAAATTGGAAGAAAGCGCGCTTCTCCACGTTGCCTCGTATCTCGCCAAGCTCGGCATCTCCATTTGGGCACCCGATTTTTCTCAGAGTGTCTATTCTCTGTATAACATGGTGATGTGCATGTGTGCCATAGACACATTCCGTTTCTTAGTTGCCGGCACGCACTATGATTTTCTCCGACCCAACACCAGCCTCATCAATGATCCAGCCTTGCTCACGCGCATATATGACCACTTCATCCACCATTACCAGTTCAACTTATGGAAAGGGGAACTCCGAACGCCGGGTGGAACCCAGACTGCTGCCGAGCGAAATAAAGGCATTCAAGCGCGCATTCGTGTATGTTTTCAACGCATCACATGCTCCTTACTTTAACTAATTAATTCTCGCGCAGCTCCACACTTCCCGAATGGAGTACCTGAAATCCGCGGCTGTTCGACTGATGTTTGTCGTCAAGGCAACCTCCGACGACGAGAGCACAACCAGCGGTCCCCGTGTCCTTGCACGCGAGGAGAGGTCTGCGGACGCTGACCGGATCATTCGCACCGTCGACAAGTTCATTGTGGAGGACCTTTTGGAGGAGGGAAAGAAATGTCTCGCTAAAAATCGTCTTCGGCGGGTTTCACCGGCTGTAAACGAGCGCAACCCTTCGCTCTTTCCGGAGATCCCCAAGGGAATGCCGATCCAGTACTACGACGCGGACTGGTTCAACAATCGTCCCCCGCATGCCCGAGCGAAACTTGCAGCGCAGCGCATCGTTGCGTTCGTTCCCAACTCGCCCGACTTCCTTTCTGGCCGTGCCGACGATGGACTTACTATCAAGGCCTTGACGGACAAGTACAGTCCGGAGGTTTTCAAGAATTACGATTTGGATTATCGGACCGGCGGCGAGGACTCGGGCGGCGATGGTGAGAAATCCGGCGCTAACACTGGTGATGACAGCGGTGAAAGTGTTGGATCTCGTGATTCTAACGACGAGGAGAGTGACGCCGATGGTGAGAGTTCGGACTCATCCATCAGTGACGACGAGGGAGCCATGGACAAAGATGGGGATGCATACGGTAGCGAGGATATGGCCCGCAACACAACTTCTTTTGCCACCTCCTACGACATGGACCTTGAGGCCGAAATTTTTGACGCGCCCTCCTCCAGCTCCGACGAGTCGGTTTAATATATATTTTTTACCTACAAAATCATGTCTAGCAGTACAATATTTTCTTTGCGCCAGATTTTTGGCTGAGCGTGACAAAGGGAAGCCGGCGATCATAGTGAGAGTCACAAAGGAGAAATGGAACATGACATCCCCAATGAAGGACCGGTGATTTTGGTTTGATAGGTCGGTTCCCTAGTCCGGACAAAATTTTGGTCAAATTTCGACCAAAAAAAAACCAAATGTGACCGCTTTGCCGAAAGAACGATTTTCGCAGGCTCAGAAAGCGTGGGAAAATTAAAATAGTCGGGACAAAAGTAAAATTGAGGCCGATTTTGCGGAACCGACCTACTTTGGGGTAATCACCGGTCCTCCCAATGACAGGTCCGATGACGGACCACATGACTGACGCATCACAAACGGCCCATGACATCTGATTGTCCGCCGTGTCTCCAGTAAGAAGACCAATGAGTGCCTTGAACTGTTCAGATTCCATATCTCCGTGCCTAACATAGTAAGCCATCCGGTCATACAGCATGCGTAGCCAGTCGAAAATTTTCCCGCCCATTCCAAGTCGGAACAGTTTCAACCATAGTGTGGGTTGATCCGTTGATGGGAAGGCATTGGTGAAATTAACGCAGGCGACGTAGAGGGTGTGGCCATGAGCTCTCGCCCATTCCTTCAGACAACGGAGAATAAACGGGTTATTATTTGTTCTGTACCCTGGCCTAAACCCGTTTTGACCCGGTGGGATTAATCCTCTAGCTTCTGACCAGTTGAACACGCACCAGTGGATGAGAATTGTCAAGGCCTTCAAAAGCAGCTTTCAAGCGCTATGAGCCTAAAGCTATCTGGATTGTCATGCGGTTTCGTTCACTTGAGAATCCCGATGAGAGCCGTCGTGAACCAGATAGAGGGACCATCTTTGCTCGCTACACATTCATTGCACAGCTTTGCCAGGCCCTCGTTCGGGATCTTTAGCAATTCAGCATAAGATGTCTGGTCCTCTCTGGATGAACTGTCGAGGGAGTGTTTGCGGAGATGGTCCTTGAGTCGGCCCATATCCTCCTCGTTCCATTTTTCCGTAAAGAAACCTTCCGGAGTGTGATCCTCAGTTTCCGAGGATATACAGAGGACGGCACGTCGGTACATTCAAGAACCCGGTCCATTGGAGCAAAGCACGGTACATGCCGCCCGATGTGCCGCCTTTGAGACGAAACACGGCACTTGCCATTTCGGGATGTTCCGTGTGTCGACAAAACACTGTGTGTCGTAAGCAGACATGTGTCGCCAGTGTTGTCCCTTAAGGGGTTAATAAGGGTCTTTTTTGTTCTTAAGGCCTTAGGGCTTAATTTGGCCTTAATATTAAGGGGATATTAAGGCCTTAAGTTAAGGCCTGGGGCAAATTTTGACGCTACAGGTCCTCATACTCGTCGCCCGACCCTTCCTTCTCGCCATCATCCGGTTCCTCGTCAGAATGCTCCACCGCCAACAATTCCATCAACAATTCCTCGCTGGTGAACCGACGTCGGGCAGGCCGCTCGAAAGGACACTTGATTTGCCCTCCGAAAAGCTTGGATAGAGGCTGAGGGAACCATTTCGCGGACGCTGCTCCCATACTGGCAACGAGATTTGTGAGCATGGCATCATCGTCCGCGACATCTCGGGCTGCAACCATCAATTTCCGGTGGACTTTGCGCCACGCGCGCGCAGAATTGACGAGAACAGAGCGCGGCCTCGCGTTGGGTGTGTCGTCATCGGAGTCCTCCTCTCCGCTCTCAAGTGCATCAGTGTAGCGAGGCACCGCAATGAGCTCGGTTACCCGGCCGTCGTCGTGATTCTTACGTTTTCCACGTTGATCATACAGACCCGCCCCGGTGATGTGGGATGCATGGATGTCAGCGCCAACCTCGAGACAAGTAAGCTTTTGCATCGCAAACTATTCAAGAGGACATACCTTCGACATATCACCAGTTTTAGCAAAACTCAGCCGATTTCGGAGAAGTGTTCTTTTAATCTTCCAATCAGAGAAGTCGCGCTCATTACCTCCCTGGTTTATGACCATTCCGAGAAGCAGGATCGCAAAGTCAGCGAGTTCTGCGACGTCAGGTTCCATTCGGAACTGTTCCCAAACTAGGATCGGGTCCTGCTCCTGCAAACGACGTCTGAGCAGCCTCTTCGTTTTCCTTGAAGTAATCACCCAAAATCAGCTGACCCTATACACGTCACATGGTCAGCTGCGAAAAATCACAGAATTATGTTCGTTACTTGGTGTGCACAGCAAGGTGGTCCAAACAGCCACGGGCGCATTACTATGAGTCGTTTGCGCCCGTTTTGACTGCCACCATCGTTATCGCAGCAAAAGCAGACCACAATGCACCCGTATTCCAGTTCAGCTTTGTCAATCATCTCGCAGAAAGCTGCGGCCATAGATTCGCCATCCTTCTTCTTTCCGGCCGTCAGGATAACATGATGAGATACGACTATAGAAGTTAATAGGATTTCAGATCATGAGCGATGTTCCGTACCCTGCCTCCACAGACGCATCCACGCCAGTAACAGAATGTTTATCTTTCCACCCGTCGGATCTGTTGACAGATATTACACCATTCGATGGGGGAATAAATAAATGCGTATGAAATAACCGCGTATCTGCCCTTGAGAATACCTTTCACATTTTTATCAACCCGGGCAGTTTCTTCTCTGAGGAGCCGACCAGAAAGCACTTTACGGCTGGGGATAACATCCCCCACGGCGGAACGAAACATCAAGAACAATTTGATGACTTCTGGGTTGGTGACCCAGCGAAATGGCAGATTGGCAGATATCGTGGCGCGCAAGAACTGAGTTTCGATCATTTCCTTCTGTGATGCGGAGAAAGGAATGTCGAGTCCTTTGAAAACTTTCAGCTCTGTCTGTTTCATAGATTTTTGTACCGCATCGATCCGTTGCCTCTTCGCTGGCCGAGCCGAGGGCTCCGATTCGGAAACGGCCTCGGGTTCTGCTTGCTTTCCCTTGATCTTTTTAGCTGCATTTTTCGCTGCCGTAGTCGTGTTTTTGCATGCCTTCGCCCCGATCAGATGGGCAATCATGGCACTCTTCTCACCGAGGACGGCCGGGACCTTTGTGCATGCTGAGACAGTATGAGGTGGAGAATAAAAGAAATCAAGGAGCCCTCGCACCGTCCTTGAACCAGTCCTCATCCAACAATGCCAGAGCCCGAGTGTCAGTTCCGCCATCGCTGTCGCTGTCAATCGGGATCGGGGCGGATGCCGGACGGTGGACATCTATACAGCCGCGGCAGTAAGCGTTGAAGTGTGCCGTATTGCGCTTCTTGCCGTGGTAGAAGAACTGCCACTGCGGACCACGGTCAGGCGGCATGATAGGTGCTCTGAGTCAGCGAAACGATTATGTAATGCCATCGCTAAGTCTTAATTAGGCCTTAACGACCGAACGGATCGATCCTAAGGGTTAATATTAAGGGGTTATTAAGCCTAAGCCTTAATTAAGGCTTAACCCTTAGGGACAACACTGGGGGAGGCCAAGGGGTGTTCCTAGCCAGGCAGCGTCCAGCTCTCTTGCTCATGCGTCTCTTCGTGCTTACGCAGGGGTGTTTCTGCTCAAAATCCTGCCCCGAACTAAGAGACGGACGAAAGGAAAGGAGAATGACTCTGGGAACGTCGGTTTGGGGACCACGACGCCAAAGACAGGCAGCGACGGGAATCAACGCAGGACGTTGAGTATCTCTGCCTCCCCTTATTCCCCAAATATGGTCCCACCCGCACAGCCCGCGTTATCTGGGTCCAATCCACCACTGTTTATCCCACAGATGGACGCCATTTCATCTATCCAATCCCCTGATACTTCGGGCGCGGAGCGCAATATTATCCCTTTGGCCAACCCTGAACAGATTTCTTATGGAGTCTCCCAAGTCGGGCCTGCAGCCCCCACCCTTGCGTCTCCAGTCTTCGGCTCCGAGTGTCTCCACATCGTCGCCAGAAGGGCTTGCCATGTCCTTTTTAACATTCGGCTCTGACTCCGAGTCTGTCCCGAGCGTGGCGTCTCCAGGAAGCTTCTGCGCGATACACGAATTGCCAGCCAGCTATGGCCAGGTCATCAATATCCCTATTGATGACCCCTTCCGGTCCGGGGAGCCGCTTGAATCCTGCGATGTCAGTGATGATGATTTCCCAATGTCATCTGATGATGCGCCTTCGCCACCCGAAATTGTTCTTGATTCGCGACCCGCGAGTCCTTTAGGTTCCCCACCCCGTGTTGATAATGCCAAGAGCAGAGTGAATAACTTTTAATTTATCTACTCGTCTCTATTGTTTATCTGACGCTCTTTTGCCGCAGACCATCAAGGTGCCGCGTAAACGTCTTCGGGAGGAAAGCGTCGCCACGGAGGGACGTGTTACGCGAAGCCGTACACGCGCGCAGTTGAACCCGGGTTCCGCTCCAGAAAACCCCTCCCTTTCTAGACCGTCGCGTGGATCGCGTAGGACCTCGGTACGTCCCATCTTTTCTTGTCTTTCTCTTATGTTTATCTTTCTAGGCTAAATCCGCCCCTTCTCTTACCCGTGGCTCGTCCAAGACTCGGAAAAAGCCCACAACTGGCCGCCCCGCCATCAATCTCCGATCCAGTGCGCGTTCTGTTTCTATTGAACAAGACGATAGCGGGGAGGAGGAGGTGGTTGATGATGGAAAAGATGACACGGATGAGCCGGACAGTTCTCCGGCGCCGTCCTTATCTGCAGTGGGAAGGGTAAAAGGCGCCAGAAGAGTGTCAAGTCGACTCGCCTCCTGTTGGTCGCTCGGGTCCCGCTCGTCGCGGACGTCCCAGGACTGACAGCTACCCGCCGTACAAGTTCAGCGAGCCAGAACCAGTTGACTACGGAAATCTCGCCCTTCATCTGAACCCTGTCCATCTCGTGGTAAGCCCTTCGTTTATCTCTATGCTTTGTATTTCTGACTCCGATATTATTTCGGACAGACTCAAAGCGGCTGTACAACTTGTATTACGCTCAATCGCGAATGCAAGCCGGCCGGCTCATTTCTCCGCTGCGACACCTGTCGGGAAGGCAGTCAGACGTGTTCACTCAACGTCTCGGTAGAGGAACATTGGGTCCGTTCCAACGAGTTGGTCCCAATCACTCATTTTTCGAGTCAGAGCGATGACCTCGACTCCGACGCAGCGGCGGAACCGGTTCCAATCCCTTCCAAGCCGAGAAGCCGACCAAATCCGTTCCAACCGATTTGGGTTTTTTCCGACATGAATTACAGCTGATTTCGAATCTAATGAGATCGATCGGATTTTTTTTGGCCTTTCCCAGGAGATGGTGTTGCACATTCAGAGTATAAGATGGCACCGGACAAACTAGTGGGACCGTGTTCGATGCTGCCGACGCGCATTTTTTGGTGAGTTTCGGTGGGACTCTAAACTCTGATTATTTGAACACTGTTCCAGTTCAAACGGTGTTTCAACGCTCCGTTTAAACAAACAAGTGTTCAAACCCAGTTGGCTCAGACCGTTCTGACAGCCTCTCGTGCTGGGCAGTCAGTCCTGTTGTTCATCAGAACAATACTCAAACACAGTTTCACGTTGAGACGCTCATTGTTTAAACAATTCTAATATAGATTTATAACGAATATATTTGTTTCAAATATTCTTTCTATTGTACATGAGTGAAAATGACCCTTGAAGCGGAGTCAAATAACCCAAAGCTGACCAGGTATCCGGGTTGTCGGGATAACCCGACAGACGGGGTAGAAAAACCACGTAAAACGTGCCCCGGAGACCGGGGGAAAAGCAAAAGAAAAATAGTCAAATCCACCCGATTGTAACCCGTTTGTACCATGCAACTTTTCGAGGAGCGCGCCCAGTGGCACAACACCGCTGTTCAGGAGATTGAAGCACTTGTCCAGAATGGAACCTTCGAGCTAGTGGAACTCCCCCCAGGCCGTCGAGCCATAGGCTCCAGATGGTTATTCAAAGTGAAGCGAAATGCCGACGGTTCCATTGAGCGCTACAAGGCACGTTTGGTCGCGCAGGGCTGTGGTCAGCGCAAGGGTCAGCGACCAGGATTCGAGTATCACGAGATTTTTGCCCCAACACCAAAACGGGCCTCACTTCGTTCGATCCTCGCCCTCGCCGCTATCGAGGACCTGATGCTCTACAGTGTCGACATTTCAAATGCTTTTCTTCATGGGAAACTCGAGGAAGAGATCTACATGAAGCAGCCAGAGGGGTTCGTGGAAAAGAACCCGCAATGGCTCCTCCGCCTACTCAAATCTCTGTACAGCCTCAAGCAGGCCGGGAGAGTCTGGATTCAAACCCTGCACAAGGCTCTGAGCCTCTGACCACTATGAACTTCTCCCGGGTTACGTGTGAGCATAGCGTTTGGGTGTATGGGCGCGGTGACGAACGGATCATTATCCCTGTGTATGTCGATGACATGACCATCACATCGAAATCCCGAGAGAAGATCGACCAGATAGTGCTCGAGCTCAAGATGAGTCCCCTTCGCCACCGAAGCGTCACACTACAGGAACGGAATGACTAACGATCGGCTTGCCTACAATGATCTCGGGCGCAGGTTCCTTCCAGAATCCCGGCCCATCACGCCTCACTGCGTACTTGGCATACTCCTTGATCTCTGCAGCGGTACCTAGCTGCTTGGACAGGAACACCGCTTCCGTTGCCGAGACGGCGGTCCGCCCAATCCGCGATCGGCGATCCCGAAGCCTGTCGCAAGCCTAGAGGGATCATACTGGTGAGAGAACATAAGAAGACAGGAAGAGGAAGCCATACCCGCGAACAAATTTTATCCCCCCATTGAACCGTATAGCTGTTGTCAGGATACACGGTGTCAAGAACCCTTTGGACATCTGCTACCGCAGCGTCGGCCGATCCCGATGAGCTTCCCTTCGCTCCAAGCAACATAGGATCAGTGGAACAATCCACAGCATCGTACAGACCTGGAAGGAAGTGTGTCCCAAGTCGGACCCACGAACGCCGGTAAACCCTTGATGTCCTGCGCAGAATCGGGTGTAAAGGCACCCAAAGAACTCTTGCTCTTGACGGCAGCCAGTGGAGTCGACGCTCCGAGGCTGAGCCTAGGCATCTTGTCCAAAGAAGGGATGGCAGAGAGGGCAGAGAGAGATAGCAGAGGCTGAAGAATGAATGGAATCTCAGAATGACTGACTCTGATAGACCTAGAAGCCAGGGCCCATAACCTGTTAGAATCAGGCAAGCACAGTGGTCTGAGTCAACAGTGAGAAACTCTGATTGAAGAGAGAGACAAGACAACTAACCTGAGTCAACAGTGAGAAACTGGGGACTCAGGCTCTACACTACGCTACTTATATACACAATGGCATGCACAGCCTCGAGGCTGTACCTGTCACAATGCACTACTACAATCAGACACCATGGAAACCATCAGGTCCATCAGGATACTGATGGATACTACAATCAGACGCCATGGAAACCATCAGATCCATCAGGATACTGGTGTTTCACATGTCTAAACTAAGTGTCCATGAAACACAACAAGACAAATGAGAATGCTGGAAGTCCCACACTTCAACACTCCCCCTGAATGAGAGCAGTCTCATTGTCTCCCCCTTAATCTCATCATGTCTCGAAGTCTTTCCACCGCTGGCTTGGGCAGTGCTTTGGTCATGATATCTGCAAGTTGATCCTCAGTCGGAACATACTTTACATCAATCACACCAGCTTCAACCTGTCCACGAAGCCAATGGTGCGCAAGGTCAAGGTGACGCATGCGACCATGGTGCTCTGGATTCCGAGCAACAACAATGGCAGACTGATTGTCCATGAGAAGAGACGATGCACCGGTCAAACCATACTCTAGCTCTTGAAGTAAATGTCGCATCCATACAATCTCCTTGCCAGCATCAACTCCTGCAACGTACTCTGCCTCTGTAGTGGAAAGAGACACAGTCGTCTGCAGTTTGCTTCTCCAGCTCACTGGTCCACCAGCCATCATCACAATGAAACCACTGGTGCTTTTCATGGTGTCTTTATCACCACCATGATCAGCATCAGTGTACGTGAAGAATGACTCATCAGGGTCGACGTAGGTGGTAAACTTGTAAGGAGAAAGAGATTTGGAGTATGTGATGCGGTAATCAAGAGTGCCTTTGATGTAGCGGAACAAATGCTTCAGAGCACTGTAATGGGCTTCGCCAGGATTGCTGTTGAAGCGTGCAAGAACACCCACTGCATAGGAGATATCTGGACGAGTTTGGATAGCCAAGTACATCAGAGAGCCCACAGCACTGATATAAGTGCCTTTGAGGTGTTTGGACTCGTCTTCAGACTTGGCTCCCATCTCCTTGGTCAGGCTAAGACCAGGCAGCATAGGGGTGGAAACAGGCTTGCAATCAGACATTCCATACTGCTCAAGCATGTTCACAGCATATTGGCGCTGTGAAATGGCAATGTCTCCAGTCTTGGAGTTGCGCTCCACCTTGATCCCCAGAAGCCACTCTGTAGGACCAAGATCCTTGACTCTGAATGCAGAGCCAAGTTCAGCAATAACTCGGTTGATATCAGCATCATGCTTGGACGCAATGACACCGTCATCAACATAGATGGGAAGGATGATGCGAACAGCTCCATCTGAATAGATAAAGCATGAACGATCAGACTGGAGACACTTGAAGCCCATTTGTTGGAGCTTTTCTCGCAGCTTCTTGTGCCATTGCCTGCCAGCCTGGTTAAGCCCATAAAGGGACTTTCGCAGTTTAAGGAGCTGGCCAGGTCTGCCTTTGGGAAACCCTTCAGGTTGCGTCATATAGATGTTCTCATCAAGGTCCCCATTGAGGTAAGCAGAACTAAAGTCAATGGAACGAAGCTGGAGATCATGCTGAGCAGCAAGAGCAAAGATGGTGCGAAGGGTGGCGGGTTTGATGGTAGGGGAGAAGATTTCGTTGTAGTCAACACCAAAGCGTTGTCCACGGCCATCTGCAACCAGTCGGGCTTTGTAGCGTTCAATGGTCCCATCAGACTTGTGTTTGATCACAAAGACCCACTGAGAGCGAACAGGCTTCGCTCCAGGAGGTGGATCAACAACATCCCAAGTGCAGTTCTCCAGAAGAGAGTTAATCTCGGAGACTGCTGCATCCTTCCACAAATGAGCATCAGAGCGTTTCATTGCCTCATAGTAAGTGCGAGGATGACCAGACTGAACAGCTGCTTGTGCAAACTGAACAGCTGCAATGTTAGCTTGCTGAAGTGTTTCACTTGTTGGATCTCCTTCATGCGCAACAACAAGAGCGCTGCCTGGCTGTAATAACAACTCATCATCAGATGACTCTGAATCTGAAGGTACAGCCGGCAGAGGCTCCCTGTGTGTTTTCCACCACTCGTTAGGGGGTCTATGCTCCGTAGTTTGATTGTGGAAGCGGCGACGTGCAGCAACACCAACAGGTGAAGCTGCTGGAGTTGGTGAAGCAGGAGGCGATGGTGAAGGAGGATTTGGTTGTGGTGAAGGAGCCCTTGATTCGGGCAGGGATGGAGGGTGGGAAGGCACAGGAGATGCTGGAGGAGTAGGTGCATGATGCTGTTTGGGTCTGTCATCCTCCTCGTTGATAACAACAACAGTGAGAGGATTAGGCAGCAAAGGCAGGCTGTGAAGTGCAGAGGGATCTATCCGAGGACATTTCCTCATCTGCTCAGCACTGCACCCAGGGAAATAGCGTTCATCAAACACAGCTCGCTCTGAGATCACCATCTTGCGCGTCACTGGGTTGTAGAATTCCCAGGCCTTGTACTCTGAGGGATAACCCACAAAGACACATTTCTCGATATGGGAGCCAGAGGCATCCCGTTTATCTTTCTGCACATGCACATAGGCAAGGCAGCCCCACACCTTGAGATGAGCCACATCTGGTTTCTGCTTGTGCCAGAGCTCATGTGGAGTAGTGTTCCCTCCAACCCGACGTCCCTGTCTCGCATCCATCCCCTCCCGTGCCCGGCCCAGAAGCGGTCGACGAGACCAGTGATCCCAACGATGTCGCCGGCACCTCTCTTGACGCTGATGCACTCCTCCCTCGGCCAACGATTAGTCTTGACGAGTACCGTGCTGACCGGCGAGCAGCTTACGACGTTGTGATCGCGCACAAGCCAGCATGGAAGAAACCGACCAAAAAAAAAGGTGCCGATCGCGTTGAGCCGGCTCTCGACGATTTCATCAACGCTTCGACGCGGCAACCGCGGAAGCCGTGCTACCGCGAGCCCGCGACAATTTTCTTCGGAAATGATAACACCGGTGCGCTTTATAGTTTATTTCCCTTCATCAATGGATCTGAAGCCGGAATTAAGTCTCGACTCACCTCGAGTGCCGTCCTGACATCCCCGGCGGATGCCCCCGTTGCAAAATGACGGACTCAAAGGTCTGCTGCGAGCTGTGTTCTCCGGACGACTTTGTCGACTTCGCGCATGTGGACATTGCCAAACCGAAACAACAACCGTCCCGCTCGCGCATCTCAGTGTTCAAGGCCGGGCCGGTGGACATGGCTTTGAAAAACGACCTCCACCTCTTCCGCAAAGAGCGTACCATCGCGGTTATCAGCCGCGCCAGCTTTCGCAACCACGGCGCCGGCGCCATCATGTCCGATGAGGTACTCGATCGAATTGTCGAGTGTGCACACTTTGGCAAGATTCAAACAACTGCAGATTTGGTGAAGGAGACACATTGGCACCGTGCAGCGGAGGACGGCGCGAAGATTTTGGCTCTTATTGGACAGCATCACCCGATTCCGGCCCCCCTCTTACCGCTCCTTTTAATAGCCCTCTCCGCGCAACAACCATCTCAAATATCCCATTTCCCCACCGAGTCATGCTCAAGCCATTTAACTTCGACCACACTCCACTCTGTGACAGTTTTCTGCCCTTTCAGTGTTGTCTGAAAAGCTCATAAAACAGCATAGGAAAAAAAAATCCAAATTTTCCCTCACTTGATGCAATTTTCGACACCTATTTGCCTGGCTGGGGGAGTGCAAGTAAGTGTCAATAGATACTTGATCAAGTAATCTTGATCGCGATCGCGTGCGTACATCTTCTGCAGCGCCACCTTCACCTCATCCCACGTGCCTTCTAATAGATCGAAGGATGTCAACGTCAACTGCTGATCCGCCGGAGGTAATTCAGATGGACCGTCTTCCCTCTGCTTGCTGAAACTGTCATTTTCCCAGACACAGAGGTACTGCGCACCTTGCGCAAGAATACTCAAGTTTGGCAAAGGTGGTGTCGCCAACTTCGAAAAGCATTTGAACAGTCCCGAACATTTGGCGAAAGAAAAAACGGCCAAGAGCGCCGGAAGCAGCAAGCAAATTACCAGCTTTTTTACGCAATGGCCTCGCGCGCCGCCGCCTCCAGACCCGCCCGCTACTGCCAGTGCCGCCGCCCATCCACACACCAAGTCAGCATCTGGTTTCATTATTGATGTAGATGAACTCCCGGATAGTTCGGGATCAGTGCCTCCTCTTGTACCACTCCCAGGAGAAGATCTCGGCGAGATTCTTCTGTCACGTCTACAGGCCGTCATCTCGACTTTACCATCAAGTGTCCCCGCTGCGCAAAACGGGGATCTAATCTCTACCTTTGCTGTCGACCCCACCACCCTCATTCTGCTGGGCCAGGACGCTTGGGAAGATGTCATTCACGGACTATTCAACTGTCTTCTCTTGAACGGCGCTCATCACAAAAATACTGTGGAGCTTTCCGGAGTCATCAGGTGCGGTCCCCTGGGCATGAACGGGTTTTTCAGTTGGCTCGAGATCTGCTTCAACCAGCTGCATATCTCACCTGCGATGGTTGAAAATCGTGTAGAACGAATTATTCAAGCAATGATGTTGCTGTGCGTTTTTGCGATTGATTTCATGTCCGCTCTTACTTATTCATTTATTTGCAGCGGTTCTACTGTCTCCCCTCCTTCTCCCCCTACTCCTACGAATTCCGTTGCACGCAAAGACACTCCTGCAACCGTGACGACCATCGCCATCCTCGGATGTCCCGGGCAGGAGCTGCTGACGGAGTCGGACAGATCCTCATTTCTGTCGTATCCTCTCGGTGCTCATGCAGACCGCCAGCTTCCCTGGAGTATCGAATTCGGTGACTCGCTTGTTGTTCGCTCCAAAGAATGCAAACGCCATACACAGCTCGCTGGGATCTGCTTCCCATGTGAGCGGCTCCTCCGCCACGGCGTTGTCAAGGGCATTCTTCATAGGGATGAGAACGGGCCTCACGTCAACACCCCGTTTGCGTATCTCACGATGGGCGACATGCAGAAGCAGCTGAAGCTGAAAAACACCCAAATTAATAACCTGAAGCTCACAGGACTTAACCTCAGCCGGACTCTGCTTGTTCGCGCCCGCCATCTCGACGGCCATTCACGATTTGTCCTCGCGGTCAGCAAGGGGGATATCCCACGGATTCACAGCATTACCAGTAACCATTTCGAAAACGGTGGCAGTATATTCTCTCTGATGGAGAAGCTTGGTCGTGCTGTGAATCATGCATTCCAAGACCAAAGCTATACGCTCGCGGACCATCAAAGGCTTTATCTTTTTCTCAAACTCGGAGGAACTGCGGCCGCGGAACTTGCCCATCGTACCATGGGCTTACCATCGATCAACGCTGCCAAGCGACACATCGCCAGTGTTCCCCTCATCGCGTCACCAAAAGGTCCGACGATGGACGAGATGACACACAACCTCAAATTCTCTTATCCTTCCCCCACCCCAAACCTCTTGACAGATCGCGCGGCCCAGGATTTCAGATGATGATTGATGAAATTAAGGTTGAAGCGCGGATGCGCTGGTATGCACCGTTGAACCAGATTCTCGGCATATGTCGTGAGCATAGCAAGGTGTACGAGTTGGAGTTCCGTAACGCAGCACAGGCAGAGGCGCTTCACGCCGGCATTGCCTCTGGGAAAATACATCTCGCCAGCGAGGTGCGCATTGTCTATTAATCAGTGCCCTGATACTCGTCGCGGACATGGTCAGCACGACTCTCAACAGTGGAGAAGTCGTCGCCGGCGAGGAGGGCGTCAACGGCCTTGAGTGCGATCTTGCCAAACTTGCTGCGCCAATTGCGAACAGCCGCCGCCGCCTGAGTAGAGGATATACCAAATACGACACGTACGTTCATTCGAGAACTCGGCACATTGGGACAAGCACGGTACATTCCCATCAATGTGCCGTGTTTTGAATCACCGGCGGCACTTCCCTTTGTGGAATGTACCGTGTGTCGGCAAAGACCAGTTTCGGAAGGAGACATGTGTCTGATCCCGCAATTTTCTTTTCTCTTACCACCACCATCCCTCCGCTCAGGCGCCGCCCCGACGCGTCGAAAAGCGCGTCAAAATGTCCGAGCTGCCGTCGAAACACACGCCGGCCGACAGAGAATTCCTTGACAGTGTGTCGGCCCGTCAATTGATGGAATTTCGGAATCATGTACGTCGCCGCGGGTCTACGGGCTCAATACGGGCCTATTTCTGGCGTATTCTGATGCACCAAACCAGGTCTACTCTCCCGCGTATATCGAGCTCAATGCCGGGAAATTCCTCGACCACGAATGGGTCGATATTAACGGTCTCAAGCAGTATCTCCGGCGCCAGACTCAAAATTCTGGCCCAGCCGCCTCCACGACACATCCATTCGCGCTCTCTGGCTCTGGCTCTATCGCATCGACGCGTCTATCTGCGGTTTCTGATCCTGTTCACGTCAAAATCGAAGCTACGGCGACCCCGGCCTCAGCTTCCCTGGTCAAAGCCGAGCCGCAGGTAATCAGCATACCGCAATCTCCCGCTCAAATCAAGATGCGTACTTTGAACGAGGATGGCCAAGAGGTCTTTGAGCTTCTTTCGGACTCGGAGGCCGACACCGACGGCCGCGACTCCGACTTGGAAGTGATGGAAGCACTCCAGCGCACCTCCCGGTCCTCTAGTACAATTCCTCCGTGTGGTGTGTGGTTTAAATTATCTCTGACGGCGCTCAGTTACTGTAGATGCAGATGATTGTCCCGACGACGAGTCTGAATGTGGAGACCCTTCTGGGATGGCCTCCTCCGAGTCGAATGGTATGTACGCAAAATGATGTCTTTATTTGAGATTACTGATTATGATCGCTAGATGAGTCTGACAATTGCGACGAGTCTGACTTGGTGGAGTCGGACACCGTGTGGCAAGATAACGGCACATCGCGTGTACGGATTGGGCAGTTCCGTCCCACCCGGAAGACCAGCGTCGAGCGTATGGAATATCGTGCTGGGCCGGCTGCTGTGTATCCGATTCATCGTGTGCGTACCGGGATTGTCGTTGACCTCAGTGATGAGAAATACCGGCTTCGTGACCCTACCACCAAAAAGTTGTATTCCCTCATGTCAATTATCATCAATGCGGTTCGTTTTTGTTTTTACAGTTCGACGTTTCAGGTTTGATCCAATCGTTTCGTGCTAGGACAATGATTCATGGGACTGGGGTGGTGGTGGCTCTCGTGCTAGAGCGAAAGTCACTTTTGCGCCCGGGGAAACACCTGTTGACTGCCGGCGCATTCGCTGCGACTGCAAAGGTGCTTACGCATGCGATCAACTTGATCCTGCGCTCCGAGACATTCTCCGTTTCGAGTTAGATTCAGGACCGCGCGATGCGATCATAGCTGCTCAGCAAGAAACCCGGTGTAGGGAAGGTAATGCTGCTGAAGAACGGGTCGTACTGTAAGTCTTCTCCTTATTTGTTTCAACGTCTGACGCTTTCAATAGATTTATGAAAGTCATACGCGATGCAAAGTGTCGTGCCGTCGATACAAAGGGAAACAAGTGCCGTGGTGGACCAATTTTAAAACCCAAACCTCATGTACGTGGTTTAAACTCCACAATTATGTCTGCTGACCTTTTGGCGTCGTAGGGGTCGGAATGGAATCACCAATACTTCGTCGGATGCAGCGGTTGGACTCCGAAATTCCAACAAGGCCACTGAACGCACCCCATCCCTGATAATGTCGACGAAGATCTGCTCGCAAATGCCCTGGCGGGCCGGCCCCTGACCGATGATCCTGCCAAGGATACTCCGCCTTGCAGCGGTATCATTCACCCGCATACCGGACTCAAGAAAAAATATTGCTGTATTTCGTTCTTTGGTGATTTCGATGGAACTCCGTTGACTCGCTTCTAGCGCACGCCCACATTGCTAATGGGATGCAGGTGCGGGAAGAAATCAAGAACTATCCTTTTTCTTTCCTATTTACTGTCCACACCGGCCAAACTACTAGTTTGCCGTCCCGGTTGGAGGGTCAAAACGGATGCACCTTGAAAAATTTCAGTGGGACTGCAGTCCGACTCTCCGGGCATAATCCTCCCGTGTATCGTTGCACCGCCGTACCCAGCCTCGACTGATGCTTTGCACGATTCCCGCATGCAAGGCCCTTTGCTCTCAAACGATACATTCAGTGCGTTGCCACTCTTACCCTTTTGACCGCTCGCCTTACTCTCGGCGCCGAAGTCTCTCCATACCACACTGCCTTATCTGTCTGCACCGGCCCGATCTCAGGCAAGCATGTACATGCCAACCCCCCGAGCCACCCTCCACGTCTGTACCAATTCCGCCCAAGATTCGTCCAGTGCTATCCCGTTTGCGGCCAGACCCTCTGGTTTTTTATATAACGCAAGGTAGCACCCCAATGCGCTGCTTCCTTATTTGTTCGGCGGCCTCTCCTCCCCCAAATCATACGCTGTCCGCCGAGGAGCGCTGAATGCCCTGAATCCGCCACCCACTTGAAAACACCGTCCTTGGCATTCCATCAATTTGTTCACGACCCAAGATTCTAGAGGCAAATCGAATGTGCGAAGTCAATTACGCAAATTGATTTCCCTTTGAATCGTTTCCTCCTTTCACTACCTCGGTTGTCCACTTCATCGCGAAGTTGCATGTCTCAATGACTGCATCGGCTTCGCGCGTTCAACACGACGAGCCGGGGCTATTCCTCCCGTTTTCCCTGCTTCAACAGACAAATGATGGGCGGGGATGCAGTGTGCACTATCAATGATCGTACCTCGTGCTCACTATTCCTTTCTTCAGGTTCTGTGCACCTCCTGCCCTTCTTCTTGCAAGCGTGAGCGATATTCACTCGCAGTCACTCGTCGTTCGTGTGAACCTGCCCATGGGCCATGTCTGCCAAGCAAGATTCACCGAACAACCACGACTTTGTCCATCGCTCACTCTTTCGAAATCCCTTGCCTTTCCTCATATGTTTATCCTTCTAGGCAGCCCTGCCATTCCAGACCCGTGAGCCTCACAGGTCCTACTCTCGCGAAGCCGTGCCGTGTGAGAGAGGAGAGCGAATGGGTGGGCGTACATCAACAAATTGCCAGAACCGAAAGATAGCATCTATTGCGACAAAGGCAGAATTTTCCGTGGCAAAGATAGATTAATGTTCCGCGGCCCCGCCTCGAGTTCATAGCATCGTCAGCCGATCAGCTCCCTTATAGCTCTGGGACCTCCTGCACGCGAACATGCCACGGCGAAGGGAAATGAACTCAGATCCACCGTGGGTGTGCGTCCAGTTATGGAATCTTGCTTAATATTTCGGACGCCCTGCGTGTGCAGCAGTCATATTCAGCGGTCCGTTCACGCACTTCCGCTCAAGTACTGAGGTGTACCAGGCCTTCTCTGGTGGCGTGGGGATGCCCGTTAGGAGATGGTTTGGCACCGAGGGACTTCACCACGCGATGATCCTCGATATCCTAGGCCCATCCCTCGAAAACCTTTTCGACCTATGCAACCGCAAATTCAGTCTGAAGACTGTTCTCCTTCTCGCGGACCAACTTGTGAGTCAACTATACTCATGCGGGTTCTCGTCCACCATGTCTTACAGCCACAGCTTTTAAGGATCGAATACATCCACTCTCGTAACTTCATCCACCGCGACATCAAACCGGACAACTTCCTTATGGGCATAGGAAAGTCTGGTACCCTCGTTCACGCCATCGACTTTGGACTCGCACAAAGGTTCCGCGACCCCAGGACGCGCCTGCACATTCCATACCATCTGCAGAAGCCCATGACTGGGACTGCCCGGTATGCTTCCATCAACACACATTTGGGCACGGAACGGGCACGCAGAGATGACCTGGAGTCGCTCGCCTATATGCTCATATACTTCCTGCGAGGTAGCCTCCCATGGGAAGACCTCCGCGGCGACACACAGGAACAAATATACGACTACATCATGGTGAAGAAGATGACGACGGCTACAGACCTTCTCTGCCGTGATCTCTCTCATGAGTTCGGTGCCTTCCTCGACTACACGCGCCACCTTGGCTTCGAAGAGGAGCCGGACTACTCATACTGGCGTAGACAGTTCCGTGACTTGTTCATTCGCGAAGGGTACCAGCGTGACTCTCTCTTCGACTGGAGCAATTCCAATGGGTGACCCAATTATCTTTTGAGAAATTGGAAATGGACGTGGAATATTGTAGTGTGACGCTTCGGTGGCGAAGGGGACTCATCTTGAGCTCGAGCACTATCTGGTCGATCTTCTCTCGGGATTTCGATGTGATGGTCATGTCATCGACATACACAGGGATAATGATCTGTTCGTCACCGCGCCCATACACCCAAACACTATGCTCACACGTAACCCGGGAGAAGTTCATAGTGGTCAGAGGCTCAGAGCCTTGTGCAGGGTTTGAACAAATAATCAGAGTTTAGAGTCCCATCGTAACTCACCAAAAATGCGCGTCGGCAGCATCGAACACGGTCCCACTAGTTTTCCGGTGCCATCTTATACTCTGAATGTGCAACATCATCTCCTGGGAAAGGCCAAAAAAAAATCTGATCGATCTCATTAGATTCGAAATCAGCTGTAATTCATGTCGGAAAAAACCCAAATCGGTTGGAAAGGCGTAGAGGGTGCGGGTACGAACGGGCCGGTTGGGATTTGGAACGTAGATGGAAGAATACCTACGAACTGGATGTGCCAGATTTTGTCCGAACCGGCTGTAGCCAGTGTTCGCCTTAAGGGATAAGGCTTATGTTCACATAAGCCTTATTAAGGCCTTAAAGTTAAGGCTTAACCTTGGCCGAGGATGATGCTAACCCTTAATTAAGGCTTAGTGATGGCATCAAAGGCGCCAAACTTGAGTCTGTGACTCTGTGTTGCGGATCCAGCAGCAGAAAATGGAGTAGAACCCAAGTAGAACCCGTAGTTTTGCCAGTTTTTTGACAGCTACCTTGCATCAAGGCTTTCCACTGTCTAATGAATCTTGCCAGGCAGGGACGCAGCACATTGGAAACAACTCGATAGCGTACAACGGCCGAAGAGAAGAGCATTGAGATGAATAAATAACGAGTATTTGGTTGAAGAACACCTGGAACAGTGTTGCATGCACTCCCTTATTTTTTTACACCCGCTGAAACGGTGGGAAAAAATTGTCTTAAGGCCTTAATTCGGAGCCCTTAATTAAGGTTATTAAGGGTTTAAGGCCTTAACTAAAATGTTCACCCTTAATAAGCCCTTATGGGAGAACACAGCCTGTAGCCCTGGATGCCGTAAGCTTCCAAAACAGGTAATTTTCCCTTTCCCACGAAGTCAAAAGGCTCAAATTTTTCCTCCTGACCGATTTTCGCGTTTTCTCGAGCAGAATTATGCTGGTTTGCGTCGCCGCCAGCCATCTCATACAAATTTAGCACCCCAAAAATCCGACCGGCCTGCTTTCTCGCCAGGATTTTGTCCGAACCAGGACCTAGCTGGTCGTCGTCGGACCCCTCATTTTTGTCCAAATGGGACCTAGGTTTGGGGCCTAAATGCCCGAGATTTTGTCTGAACCCGGACCTGGCCTGGAAAGGGATATTCAGAGGTCCTGGTCTCACTCCCCACCTCTCCCCTATGGAAAGCGAGAGCACCACACTCGTTTGATGGCCGGTGAAGGCCCAATATGGTGGGCGGACTGATGTCACCCGCGTTCCTGACAGCGCGACGGGACAACCCGCCGCTATTTATTTTGGTAAGTACGGCCACACGGGGAAGCGGTGCTCAACGCCCCTCTCCGGCGCTCTTATACAGCTTATAATTACTGTTCCTGCGCATAGTAGAGGAGGTGTTTTTCTAAGGAGCTTCATTCCAAACCCAAATATCTACCCTGTGTGTTTAATAAAAAGCTGCAGAGTTCGTGTCTCCCCTGTGTTATGTCACGGTATTTGCTGGCTGATGAACATAGAGGTCTGTGAATGATTCACCCATCCATAATCCATGTTCAACCCGATGGCACCATACATAGCAATGTTTCTGAAATATCACAGTAAATCGAACGTGGTACAAAAAAAACAAATGAAAAAAGAGAGGCACCAACATCCGGCGATGGTGAGAAATCCGGCGCTAACAGTGATGACAGCCAAGATGACAGCGGTGAAAGTGTTGGATCTCGTGATTCTAACGACGAGGAGAGTGACGCCGATGGTGAGAGTGCGGGCTCATTCATCAGTGACGACGAGGGAGCCATGGACAGAGACGGGGATGCATACGGTAGCGAGGATGCGGCCCGCAACACCACTTCTTTTGCCACCTCCTACGACATGGACCTTGAGGCCGAAATTTTTGACGCGCCCTCCTCCAGCTCCGACGAGTCGGTTTAATATATATTTTTTTCCTACAAAATCATGTCTAGCAATACAATATTTTCTTTGCGCCAGATTTTTTGACGCGCCCTCCTCCAGCTCCGACGAGTCGGTTTAATATCTATTTTTTTCCTACAAAATCATGTCTAGCAATACAACATTTTCTTTGCGCCAGATTTTTGGCTGAGTGTGACAAAGGGAAGCCGGCGATCATAGTGAGAGTCACAAAGGAGAAATGGAACTCAATGACAGGTCCGATGACGGACCACATGACTGACGCATCACAAACGGCCCATGACATCTGATTGTCCGCCGCGTGGTTAGCCATAATTAAGCTAACGGTATGGATAGGCTTACTTCCATCTTTGTTTTGCGGTGTCCTTACTGGCCATCCTGCCTTTTTCCTTCGAGGTGGGTGTGGCTGCTGGATGGGAGGATTTTGCAGCTCGCGAGGAACGGCGGGGCGGGTTCACACGAGCAGGTCCGTGTTCTTTCCTGAACATGGTATAAGTTAAACATCGAGGAGGATAAACAACATATGTACCCGTATTTGGGTTTCTTATTTTTTTCCGACCCTGGTTCCTGTTCCTTGTCTCTAGAAATCGTATCAATCCCGATTGCATCAAGGACTAGCACCTGAGTTACCTCGACCGCTTATTGGTCCCCTTTTGTGCGGGTTTCTTTGGCTGTGAAGACGGTGGAGGTGGAGATGAAGATGCGAGCAGCATGCGCAGACCCGGTCTATACTCTCTGCTACTGCAACCTTTGAAGACGCAACACTCGCCGCGGCCACTCCGATCCCGAGTCTATCTTCCATCCCAGTCGGTAACGCAGCGGAAGAGGCAGTGCTAGCGGAAGGGAGGGGTTGGGGGAGCCCTCCCCCAACATGCCGCGAGAATGCCGGGATTGATGGAGAATTGATGGCTTAATCGGCACGGGAATTTAGCCGAGTCCCATTGGCCGAGTCCCATTCTTCTAGTATAGACTCACAGACGACGTCCATCGTAACTGCCAAAACGGGGAGACCAACCACGCGTGATATGATATTGTGGCATCAGGGTAAACTGGGGATGGCTTCCCCCGAGCGCTGCCTTTCCGCTGGCGCTGGCCCTTTTGTCAATTTTCTTTTGGGATATTTTTACCAAATTTACTTGAATTTTGCAGCTTACTTGGCTGGGGTTTCCACCCCAAACCCAGACCGGTGCGCGGGGCTTTGTGCTCGCCGCTGGGCCCGCACGAAATCGATGTTCCCCTGGGTAGCCAAACCTAAAGGTTCAGCAATAAGGTAGACTGGTCGACGTCGCGAGTAGCAGCTACTAGGTAGTGGTGTAGCTGCTAGTGACCCTTCAGATTATAAGACAGCTACAGCATTATAAGGTAAAGGGGGATTGCGGAGTTGCCGCGCCAATTGAACTCCGATACGACGACGGTCAGTAACGATGGATATGCATAGACAATATCGTAATATGATCTGTGAAAGTATTTTGTTTTCGCGCAAAGGCCGGACACCATGAACGGACGAGGAGGAGAGGTCGAGGTCATCATCTAGGGAGGGTGCGGGAAATGATGGCCAGGTTTGATTGTCGTGGTTGCGGGGCGGGGGCGGGGGCGGGGGCGGGCAGGGCAGGGCTGGCGGACAGGCCTTGGGCGGCGAGGGCCTCCATAAAGGCTTCCCAGCCCTTCTCGAGGGTCTTGATACGCTCGCGGAGCCCCTCATTCTCTCGCGCCTTTGCTTGCTCGCACTTTTGCTCCTCCGCCTTGCGCGGATCCAGCTGTGTAGAGGCAACAAGGAGGCCAGCCCGGAGCTGCCTATTCTCCTCCTCGAGTTCGCTGACCCGGCGCTCGAGGTAGGAGAACTGGGCCTTGCGGCGATTGCGGGAGTTCTGGGCGGCGATCCGGTTACGGCGGGCACGAGACTCTTTCTGTTCAACCTCAGAAGAGGTGGTGCGAGGGCGCTTGGGTTCCAGAGAGGAAGCGGTGATATTTTGTTCCTCTAGAGTAGGATCTGGGGTTGGGGCGCTCGGAGGCAACAACCTACAGAAGCTGATCAGTGTCAAAGACGAAGGACATTACGGCAACGCACGATCTGGTGACCAATCCCGGCGTTTCAAGAGGCAGCAGCATATCGGACAACGGCCAGCCGGCGTTCCAAGGGGGAGATGGAGCGACCGCCGGCTTTTTTACAGTCTCCCACGAAAGGAGCGCATTCGCAAAGGCACGGGTGTTGTGAGGTGTCTTGGTGTCTCGTTTGGAGAAACATTTGTACGCCTGGTCAGAGAAATCCTTCTCGTAATACTCCAGAATGGTCAGCCTCAGGAGCCACACGGAAGTCAGATAAAGTTTACATTGAGCGATGGCCTGATTCTGCGACCATTGACAAGTGAGCGTCGGTGTTTCCAGTGGGGATAGATACTGTGCGCGATGCAAACGAGACGAGCTGGTGGGGGCGTCCATGACGGAACGGCGTATGGCATGAAGATATTAGCCGGTAAAGGCGCTAAGAAGAGACACCGATAAAGGGTGAAGTCTGGTCCGTCGCCTTCGAGAACCTAAACAAAGGGAGTGAGTTAAAGAATGAAATCAAACAGAATAGAGTTTGAATTTACCTGTTGGTCCGTGAATTTTTCAAGGAGCGCCATGACAAGTTCGAACTCATCTTCACTGATGAAGATGGGGCCGCCGAGAGTCGGGTCTTTGTCTTCGCCACTTTCCCCGCGCACCTGGCGGTTATTCTTGTCCAGCCACTGCTTGTCGACCTCGTCCATGAAATAGGTGCATTCTTCGCCATCTAACACGTTGTCGTAGGCGTCATCCGCCATCTGGGTCATCTGGACATATGAAACCGGGTCTTTCCATCTCGCCGGGGGATAGAGCTGCACATAATACTCGTAGGATACCTGCCTCGTCTCGGGTGTGGGAATAAATACGCCTCCGGTGGCCAGCGCAGCTTGCAGATGGTGTTCCTAAAAGAGAAATTTGTAAGCGAATCCACGGAGCATAGAACCACATATGCCAGACCTTGCGCTCGTTAAGCTCGACATCCGCGAGCGCCGCGGTCTTGTAACGATCGTCGTTCAAGTCAGTTCCTGGGTCGCCCCATATAATTTTGAGTGGATGATAATTGTTGACTCTGGTGCTTCGGGCGGCTCGGCGACCCGTAGAATCCGCCGCCGGCTGCTCAATCCCATTCGATCTTGCGCGCCGAGTCTGCGGTGATGATCGCCGCGGCACGAGCACGCAGTCCAAGACCCATCTACGCGTCTGAGTTTCGTCGGTGGAGCTCGTCTGTATGGAAATTAAAGAGAGGGGCAGCCCGGCCAGCGAACAGTCGCGTTCCGTCATGAAAAGTTGAAGTCTGGGCCAGCTGGCAACGTTGGTTCAGCTCAAGTGCCAGTGAGCTGCTAGCAGAGACGTATGTAGCAAGAGCCCATGTACATATGTACAAACAAGCACGCAATCGCTTACTAATTGATCGGCTCTGCGCTTCGGCTACGGACGGTTGCAAGCATAGCAACCACGACCGATAATGTATGAAGAGAGGCTATCAAAGCTGGCTGTCAGAAGAGAGAAGGCGGCAGAGAAGCGGCGGGTGGCTTAGGTTCGCAGGGCCGAGATGCGGCCAGGAGGACAGATGGATAGCCAGAAGGGTGAGTCTGTATCATTTGTTCCTCTTATGTAAATCGACCTTGACATGCCCTCGATTTCTGTCGTTCGGCGGCTTGTTATTGACGCGAAGCAAGCGTGGCTGGACGGCTTTACCTCCGTCAAGTATGCACACATCAGCGGGGACACTGTCACTCATTGTCCATTCTGGATTGTTACTATCTGGAACACCATACTCGACATCACGGTATAAACGAGAAACGAAAACGAAAACCCGGCAAGGCACGGCGCCATCATTCGGCGGCTCAGGCCATCAGGCCAAGCTGGTCACACACCCTCGCTTATATCCGGAGTCCCGGCTCCGATTCGGACGCGCCCACGTGTCGTCGATCTTCATTTCGACCTTCCTGCTACCATTCCGCTGAGACAACGTTGAGATTAGTCGTAGATTCGACTGTCTTTTGCTATTACCTGCCTTTAATATACCCTTTGCTTCTCTTCCACTCGCTGAGCCCGAGCGCTCAATGTCACAAATTTTCTTCTGGATACACAAATCTTGGGGCACGACAAGGACTTTTGATGACTTGTTTGTGATCGGTTTCACTGCAAGGCGGCGAACTCAACGAACTCAACGGAGTAAGCGATGACCCTGAGTGCAAAATACTAAAAAATGCGCCAGAAGTGCACCGTTGCCTTCACTTTCCCCCCACCTACACTCTCCTTACAAAAGCTGCCGCTACCCAACTATGGCCGGTGAGTTTGATCAAGGAATGGTATCAAGCACTGTCCGAGACATTACTTCAGGGTACGAGAAGCCTAGGCTTCGGCCGTCTTCAAATGCGCGATCTTTGCAGCACTTGGGAATTATCTTTCGGGTCTTTCTCACTCTTCTCATAAGCACTGTCTTGGGCTGCTCTCTCTCTCATTACTTTTCTGCGAACGATCCTCTTGATACATCTTATCTGTCGATGTACCTTTCTGGGTTCTGCACCGTTTGGCTCAGTGTTTTAGGTGAGTCTTCCATTATTAAAGTATCATACTTTTAATCAGGTCTTGTTACAAGCTCAATACTTCGTTCCGGCCCCCGTAAAAATGTGCCATGTTTTCAGTACTGGCCACATCGTATTCCGACGCTCCCATATATCACATATGCGGATTGATAGGATTCGTCGCCTCCCAGCTTATCGCAGGCCATCCAACAAACCCATCGGGTTGGGTCGTTTGTTCTGGATTACTTGGATATTGGGTATAGTAACTCACATCTACACCGTTCTTTGTCACGTTCCTTCGGCCGCACCCAATCCTCGCAATCGAAACCCCCCTCCATCGTGTGGCCTTATTCTCAATTCACCTGGCGGCTGCATCTCCGATGGTATGTTCATGCCTATCCTATTCCACCGCAGCGAGGGGACGATGCATATGCACATAACCTGCAGACTCGGATTCTGAAAGCAAATTTGGTGACTTCGGACATGATTCATCGTCATCTTTCACATCACCTTCGTGTTTTGCGGTGGCCTGTGGCTCCGAGAGTGAGTGATAATTGCATCTCAATTCCGGCTTTGGTGGCTGAATTGCTGGCAGACCCTCCTTGCGAAAACGATGGTGATGGGTTTCGATGCAACATATCCCAACCCCGTATTTATGGTCCAGCGTTTCGTTTCCGTGGAGGATGTGGTTCCGACGGTGAGCAGTGCGAGTTGATTATTTATGGATATTTAACATACACAACCAGACTCTTCTTCGGAGGTTGAAGATCATTATCCATCAGTATCACATGGCCCTGCTTTTCGTTTCCGTGGCGGCTGCACCTCAGATGGTATGTGAATGTCAATTGTACTTTGAGCTGGTTCGGATGTGATTTTGTCTTGTCTTCTTAGATTCCTCCTCTGAACCTGACGACGATACTTCCAAACGGAAACGTAAAGCCAATGGGAAGGTGAAGCCTCGAAAGCGAGCATCCACGTCGACGAATAAAGGTAAAGGAAAGGCGGCCGACTCTGATTCAGATGCGGAGCAAGGTATTCGTGTAACAGCTAAGAGCGAGAGGCGCCGCACGGGAGGCATGTTCGTTGATGAGGTTATTCCCATCACATTGGTCCCGGAATCCTGGGACGTTCCGGCTGCAACTAATCGTGTCGCATACATTCTGGACCTCAGTGGGACACCGAAGCTTCTTCAGTCTGGCCGAAAGACCTTGACAGTCGATGCATTCATTAAAAAAGAGGTATTTGAATTCAGTCTTTCGATTTTCGGCTCTATCCCTGACAATATTCAGTGTCAAGACTCGTTCACAGGTCCAACTGGCTCAAAATCGGACCGGAGTCTCGCCAAGGTCATGATTCTGAACGATGACTCGGATGAGCCGGTCCTATGCCGCCGCTCCACATTGACCTGCAGCGGCTGCTATAAATGCACTCTAGCCTCTGATGATTTTCTCGAGGATTGCCGTCGATGGGATGACACAGATGCACCGCATTCACTCATCTCAGCGCCCATTATGACGGCAAAGGCTTCCGAAGCCAATAGTGTCGCTGCTATAGCTTCTGCGTGAGTCTCTTGTTCCTCTGACCCTTCAATTCCCTTCATATCATCATACAGATTTTACCGCGGTGTAGTCGAGACCTACTGCAAAGGCCAACATCTAGATTCTGATATCCCCTGTGGCGGTCGTGCCATCCTACGGAAGTTCTCGCAGGTATTAAGTTTTGATTAATTGTCTTGCCCTTATTTTTACACCGCTAAACTGCACATGTTCAGGGAAAGATGAACGGTAAAACATACTTTATTGGGTGTTCCAATTGGGCACACGGCGACTCTGCTCAAATGTCAAAGATCCACCGGTTTGTCCCAATCCCGTCAGCGGTACGGGAATCGATCCTTGTGAAACTGTTCAAAGGCGAGCCGATTGACGATGAGGACAATGATACCGAGGTTCTCGCTGGATCTTGCATGCAAATTATTCACCCATCCCATCTTCCCAAAAATTCTGTATGCCGTGCGTATCACATTCCGGTCAAATTCTGGTTTCTACACTGTCACTGACATGTATATCCTCATTAGCGCGGAATCACTACCATGATGGGGTTCATGTCGTCGCAAAACTTAAGAAACATGAATGCCGTGCACAACTCTCAATTCTTGTCCCTATAAATGACAAGGACTTGCGCGCAGTTATAATTCCTGCAGCTGGTGTCCCACACAATCATCCGTCCTTCACTCGCACCAAGATCCCAGCTGAAGTCAAAATGAAATATCAGCAATGTATCGATGCTGCGGGCCCGGTGGGAATGACCACTCTTCGCATAGATAAATGTAGGCATCCCAACCGCAACCATTGAATTAACACTGATATTTTTCTCAGCATCCAGCACCCATTCAATTCTCGCAGGCAGGCTCCCGCAAGAGCTGCATCCCGGCATGATTAACAGCCGCAAACGTCGGGACATGGTCAAAGACACACGCGAAACTATGTATCCAGATGGTACTGGACTCCCCGGTTCGTTCTTGCCCTCAATACTTTGACAACCCGTCTTGAACCCATCTTGAAGCTATCTATTTTGAATTTGACAAGGATCGGTCTCACGACATTCAGGACAGATATATTCACGCTGTCATGACTCGCCCAGATGGCACACATGTTATTATCACTATCAATCCGGAGCTCGCTTTCCTAACGTTAGACGCAATCTGGATTATGGTTGACACTACATTCGGCGTAGTTCACGGTGAGACCAACGAGTGGAAGCTTGTCATTTGGCTGAACTCTATCGATAAACATGAGTATTTTCCGTTGTAACTCAATGCATCCTCAAATCTTTACAGGGACTGTCATCGGACGTGTTTGGAGTAATCGAGCATCACGGGAGGCTTTTGTTCTCGTCTGGAATGGGATTTTCGACGCTATCGAGACCATCACGGGGAAAAAGCTGAACTTCAAGCTCTTCTCACCGAAATCAAAGCTCCTCGGCGTCATAGGTGATTCTGAAGGTGCCCAGGCTCAGGGTCTTGGGGACGTAATCATTTTACGACACATGAACCTGCTGAGTGTGGCTGGTGTCGCTGCAGTGGACATTGACTCGATATTGATGTTTATATGGAAGACGTGCATCGTCCATTTCAATCGGTGAGATTGCGCTCTCAAAAACCTCTTGATGACATATTTATACAATTATCCAGCGGTGTTTTCGCGCTCAAGGCGTACATCAGCGAGACCGATCTTGCCTATTTGCTCGGATTCCCTTACCTTTGCTCTGAGGAGGAGATTCAGAACTATTACACATTTTGTGCAGAATCCACCAACGCAAAAGTTCAAAGTAAGTTGAAGCGAGTAAGGAGAGCAGAAACACATCACTGATTAATTCTGATAGATTGGTGGATGCACAAGATGAGCTATCCATGGCTGCTGCCTTCTTTGAATCGGGAAGTCTCGCAGATGGATAAACGGCACTGGGATCTAACGCCCCGTGATACGAATCCCATCGAAGGTAGTCATGCACAGGACAACCAGGTGAATAGCACCAGGAGGTCATTGCTTGACGCTATTCTATTGTGAGTGATGCAAATTCAACCTTGCCTTTATATTGACCATACATGAATAGAGCGAAGAAACTCGACAGTGACACGGCACGGGTTATCAAAGCGACAATGACTTCAGGTGTTCTGGAAAACCCGAACAATTCTCTTCAATCACGCTTCAAAAACCAGTCGCAAAGGCAGGCACGAACCAAAGAGAAGCAGCGCGAGCTGGAGAGCCTCACGGGCCGCGAGGCTAAGAAATTGCGAGCAGAGGTAAAGGCCGGGAAGCAGCAGGCAAAGGATGACCAGTTGGAGATCAGAAATCTCCATAGACAAGTTCAAGAACTGACCCAAGGCAGTGCTTCCCAGCCCCACACGCCTCGCAGACAATCTCCGGCTGTTGCGGGTCCGTCGAGGCTTACCCGCTACATATGTACAAATTTATTCCTTCGAATTTTCGTTTGGCTGATACAATATTTCTAGCAACTACTCTGATTAACAACTTTGATTCAGATGAAGATATGGACGACTTCGCTCCTTGTTCCCCACCGACTCGGATGCAGGCCCTAGAACTCTTTCCTGGCCTCCGCCCCATGACTCCTGTTGCAGACCCGAGATCTGACTTTGACTACGCAGGCGCACTCAAGTCGGATATATTAGACAAAGCACTGAGGGGAATTGCGGAGGATCACCCGATGTACCCAGTCAACGGTGACGACGAAGTACTTGCGTCTGATCCTTATGTTGTCGGATAGGACAGTTTTTTCTCTCTCTCCCACTCAACTAATTACACTGTCATTTCCTTTTATTATACCTACTATACAGCAGAATGAATTCTAATGTTACAACTTGCTTTTTGCGGAAATTCTAGTGAGCCGCGAGCGTAGTGTAGTGACTGCTCAAATAAGTATGTACAGTAACGAGTTTATCAAACATGGCCAAATGCAATTTGCGCAATCTGCGCAATCTGCGCAATTTGCACACGCTGACTAATATTATCGCCCCTTTGGGCAGACCTGGTTCCTTCGGGTTTCCCCGATGATCTAGTATGTGACATACGTGATACTCAAGGGTGACTTTGGCAGTAGGCGGTCGGCATCGCGGCAAAAGACAACAAATATGAACACACATCAAGGTCTTTCGAAAATCGGTTTAGGAGGCGGGGATGGAAGCGTACACGACACTGGTATGGTTGGAGTCGCATAGCCGGAGCTGCTGACTGAATTACGACCTTTTTCTTCGTCTCAGAGTTCCAGGTAGACTGTGTTGAGCTCGGCAACGATCCGACTGATCGGACGGACTTCGAGAAAGACACACAATGAATGACAAATGCCTCATTTTTTGGCGGAGGCTTAAAGCGCTTACGCAAAAAGAGCTGACCAAAATGTGATCCTCTGCCAATCGTGAAAATAGGGCGCTATAAGACCCTTACCTAAAGGTAGCGGGAATTAACTACACATCCTTACTTCAACTCAACGCAAAATCCAGCACAGCCACTAGAGTGCGCTTTGAACTTGTCCCAAGGCTGTGCTCTGGAACAAGTTCAAAGCGCACTCTAGTGGCTGTGCATATGGGCTGTACATCTTTTGGTTCTTTACTCACTCAATTTTTTCCTCCCTTAGGAATCAGAGTCAAATTGGACTACTATCCAACAATTATGCACCCCTGAAAATATTGGGTTGTGGATAAAATCGTTGGCAAGACCGTGCGAGGAATTATATAATCAACTTCTTTGGAACACGGTGACCCCTCCGACGGTGCCGCACACAGTAAGTAGGTTATTGATTAGAAATTTAGAACTATCCCTGCCAGCCGGCCTGCGGAGTGACCGCCTGTGGTAGCCGAGGCGTTACCCAAGGCATCAGCGGCCATCACCCGGCAGTCTATATATATATGTTATCGTTTTCGTTTCTTGTATATACTCTCGACATCAGGATTCGAGTCCGAAAGCCGTGGACGGATGCTACCGATTGGGTGAGAAAGCAGCTGCAGCAGAAAAAGAAAGCCGATGTTCGCCAGGCGGCCGCCGAAACTAGCCGGCCCCTGACGATGCTTCCATGGAACGTCGCCAAGCGTGGTCTCTCGTCGACTGATCCCATTCACACCCTCTGGCGTTTCCTCGGCTCAACCTGGTTGAGCACAACAGACGAGGATGACATGCTCGAAATGTTGCGGGCCAGAATCGAGGCCGATCCCAACCTTGTTGGATCCGTGCGCGTCGAGTCGGCCTCACTATCCGATAAACTTGCCGGGGTCTTTAAAGAACGTGATTCTGTGGATTACGAGCAGTCTCCGTCAACGCGTTGGCTATATTCCTTGGGCAAGGATATCTTTAATCACGGTGATCGCTTAGTTACTATCTCTCACCTTGGAAAACACACGAAACAGAAGCACTGGGTCACCCTTGAATTTGACGGGGTGAGCCTTGTGCTTCGTTATGCGGACTCCTTGTCGGATCCTATCCCACCTTCTCTGCGGGAAATGCTCCAGTGGTGGGCTTCGAAACACATCCCAGATGAACTGCGGTTCGACTTCCTACCGACCGCGATCCAAACTGATGGCCACTCGTGCGGAATGTTTGCGTCGAATTCCGCAGAGCACGCTGTGTATCCCATGCAAACCACACTGATGAAGCAAGAAGATGCTACTCTTGCGCGGCTTTCCATGTTCAATCGCATCGCAAATCGCATTCTAGACCGGGTATTTTCTGCCTTTTTATTTTTGACATCAGCGCGCCACTGACACGCATTCAGATTGCAGACGCCGCGGAGGAGGAACAAGCAGCAATGTCCAATTCGGTTCCTGAGCCATGGGAGATCCTATCACCGCCTCGTTCCTTTGCCAAGTTGGCACGCTCAGCGGACTTCACATTCCAAGCCCCAAGCCCCACCAATTTTCACGGCATGAAGCGCCCCAAGGATCATCCGGAGGCCCGAGGAGAAGAGGGCAGAAAATGCGACGACAATGAGGTTTCCATGAGGCGTGGACGATCCAGACACAGCCCAGCTTCAACATATGACATGGTATGCCGCCCCAACTTGGAAGTCAAATTTAATCACTGCTGGCAACACAGGACATGGACTGTTTCCCCAGTAAGGTCACGCCTTTTTGACTCCGATTCTCATTCATAACGCTGCATGGTTATGTGAAGGTCTGCGACGGTGCATACGATGGCGGCAGCACTGTAGAGAGGCACAAAATGTGCATGGAGAGAGTATGTTGCCTACATGTGTGTTGTTAGACGAATGCAGATTTGAAACGGACGGACCATGCACACCACGGTATTCTGTAGCAGAAACTGTGGGGGCCCTGTAGCAGATATGACTATAATCAATAGAAACTTTGAGGGAGGGGGGGGGATCAATGCTGGTTCGATGGGGGTTTTATTTTTGCCTACATGTGAGGACGCCCCCATGAGGGCCATGATGAGGGAACTTGATATCTTCTTGTTGGATCTGGGAATGGTGAGTGAGACAAGAAAATTGAAGCATGATGAACACACATTATCCAATAAAAATGCTTTGCTCTAGTTTGGATTGAAGCAATAACAACAAGGAGACAACTCTCACAACAAAATAGATCTGAAGAAACACCGCTGAGACGGCGTTTGAAACCAGAATAGCAGGTAGTGCCCAGAGTTCAGCCTTTCTCCAGCTGACAGCAACGGCTGTTGTGCCAACTGCATCACTGATGATTGCCGATAAAAAGCCGTATTTGTGAGCGGTTCGAGTGGAACAACTAATGCAAAACATGCATGCACCAAGCTGCATTGCATATAATGCCGTGTTCAACCAACAACTATGGTGGAGAAGATCAGAAACGGAATGCATCGAATTCACAGGATTTGTGGGGCGATATATACCTGAACGCGAGACCTTTGCCGTCCATGACCGGGTAGCTTGGCGGGGGAAGGGAAGTGCTCGGGATGTTGTGTTGTGTCCGAGCAGTAATGGTGCAAACCACAGCGTTGCGGGATGACGTGGCAAACTGTAACGCTGTCAGGTGATTCCAAAGCTCATGTCACGGGGGATGACAAGGTGGCGTTTAGACCGGTAACCGATCTCTCGTATGAAGACAAATCGTTCATATTTGTCTTCATACGATGTAGAAGAGGGTGTTGGTCCGTTCGTTGACCAGAGAAGGAAGGTCGGCAGTGGCGAGTATGCTGTAACCACCAACTAAAATAGACACGGTATGTTGTAAAAAGGACACTTAGCTTTGCGGCAACTTGTGTGTTTTGGACACGTCCGATTCTGGACCAATAGTACTTGATAATGCGTTCGCGGGACTCAGGACTTTAGACAGTAGATGGTGGGGGAAAGAAGGAGGAAGAGATCCCCCCTGAGTAAATTGACAGATTAATAAAGTACGATTGGGATGGCTGCATGCGTGCTCTCGCATCACCAGGGCCCAGGAACGATGGCAGCTGCCAATTACAAACAGAGAGGAGCGAAAAGTCCATAAAAATAGATATACCTCGAGCTAATTGCACCTTTCGAACGACTAACCAACCGGGTAAATGCGCAAAGACGGATAGGGAGACGCGATGCCCCCGAACAACGCTGCTGTGAGGTGGCCCAGACCTCTTGGCGTGTCAATCCCAAGCGCACACCGAGTTGGCCGCATCCTCCAGGTACAACGTCGCTGTCGGTGGAGATGATGGTATGTATTGAGTCTGTCGGCCATTCCTCCTACGCGGTTTATACGCAAGGACACGCGTGTCGCTGAATTGATATCGCGGTCACGTGGGCGAATCGAGTGCGCGAGAATGTGCGCGTTGCGCGGGTATAGAGGTCTGGAGCGGGAGCGACGATGTAGAACTGGGGAATAGTGATAGAGGAATAGATCGAGTCAGTGTAGATGAATGGATGAGAGGGATAAAAATAGAGTGGTCGTTAATGCCCGGTGAGGAGCTCGCGCGTAATACCATGATGGGGTCCAGGCGACGAGCGTGCCCATAGGCACTTCCACAACGAGAGATCGGTTACCGGTCTAGGTGGTGTTCGCATCCCCAAACAAGGGCGCATCAAGGGTGCATTTACAGTGGCGGCAAAAAAGAATTGCCGCCATTGTTTGGGCCCGTTTCTTGACCGAATCGCTTCAAATAAAATGCCACCATGAGTGTTTATGAATTTCATTAGGTTTTGCGTGCTTTAATGGGCGGACTGCAAGAGCTTGTGAAGGCATTGCAATGTCTTGTGATGGCGGAGTGACGTGACCATCCCTTTTTTTTTTTTTTTTTTTGGGGATGTTTGTAGTAAGGGTACAAAGTCTGCAGAAGCATTCCCTGATCCTCCATCTGGGTGTGGTGTATGATCCAGTATGGAATTTCACCATCATGCCGTCGAGGGTGTCCGATTTGCCGAAATTAACTGGCCAATAATTGCCGGTGGTTGTGTGGGATTCGAACCCACGGCCATCACATCACGCCCACCGTAAAGGGTTCTCTTTCGAGGCCCACCCCTTCCCCATAGCCTTAACGGCACCCATGGGGCTGTAAACCCTTTTTTATATATGCATGGGCTTGACAGTCGGGAAGGGTCAGCAGGAATCAACTTAAGCCTGCATCGCATTTCAGAGATGCAGACCGACAGAGGATTTAGTACTCTCCAGCCATGTGGGGCTACTAACCATCACATGCCACGGCCCGCCACCCACCGACTCTAGGGCAGTTTCCCGTTGCCTTCCTGGTTGCTTCGTTTGAGGACTGGCACCTCGTACGGATCCGCATCCATGAAGACTCTCTGTCTCGCCGCACGCGCTACCGCCATGCGACTAACCACCTTGCACAAAGTGCCAGGCGCAGGGTGTCCTGAGACCTGCCGGTCCATTCGGATGGTTTTGATAAGCAGTCCCCCGACTTATTTTCGCCTATCCCACAAGGGGACCCTGCCGGGATTTGGCTAACAGCAGTTTTTACGTCATACTTGGGACGTGCTCTGCTCGGGCAGTCAAAACATAGTTTAAGTGTCTTCCCGGACGTGGAGCATGGCACAGACCAACATTGCTCCCCCAGATATGAGCCAGAGGGGACTCCATTATGGATAATGCAAGTGGTCCACCATAGCCAGGCAGCGGGTCCACTATTTGAGGCATCGGGTCCACCATTTTTCAGGCTTTCCATACCTGTCAAGCTTTCCATACCAGATGGCCAGGTAAACCATGCACGGGGCATCGGATCCGCTATTTTTCAAGCATTTCATACCCCAATCCAATAGCAGGGCATCGGGTCCGCTATTTTGCAAGCATTCCATACCCTGATCATGAGACGATGACTCATCACAGTGGATTGTCGGCTTCGAGACCCGGATCAAGAGAGTCATGTGCCGGCTACTACAGGCCCGAGAACCGGATGGTGACGTGTCCCATCAACCATGTGACCCAAGATCCGAGATTGACACGAGAGTCGATAAGGGGGGTCCCGACGCAAGCAAGGCAAGCAGCAGGCAGCACAGACAGCTTGAGGAAAGACCAGATAGTCCTGTGTGGAAAGATGTTGTGCTGCTCAAGAACCCACACCAAAAAACCACTGAAATCCCTGCAGAATACGGCTCAAGAGCCCTGCCAGAGAAAGAGTGATGGTGGTATGAGTCAAAGAGCCCCCTTCCCACTATGGTCACTTGGGAGCCCGTTATCCTCGCTATCGATAACAACATCAATCGCCGTGACCTTGAGCGAAAGCACGGCAGGAAGTACATCCATCCGCAGACCCCCGCTCCTGCGCCCTCTACCTCGGCACCCTCCACGTCTTCTTCTGATCCGGTTCCCATGGATATTGACGCTGTTCGCACCGATACTCCACGGGGCAAACTCACCTCTGAAGAGCGCGCCGAGCGCTTCAAGAACAAACTCTGCCTCTACTGTGGCAAACCCGGCCATGTTGTCAACGATTGCTTCAAACGCAAGGCCAAGCATGGCGACAAGTCGGGAAAAGCCACGCCGAAGACGAAATAGTTCCGACATCTTCGGCGGCGGAAGGAACAGTTCCCAGTTCTTCCCGTCGCACCTCTGAGCCCACTCACTTCCGAACCCTCAATGGTTCTTGGGTGGCTCATTCAGTTTCTGCTCCCCGTTTTGAGTTACCTATCCATGTCCGTTCAGATCCTATGAATATAGCTCACTTTTTTATTCCTCTTGAGTTGAGCTTTCCCGGACGCAAACACATCAAGACCTGCGCATTTATTGATTCTGGCGCGACAAATTCACACATTTCCGACACTTTCTCTATCCGACACTCTCTTCCTCGTTCGCAAAAATCCACTCCTGTCCCCGTTTACGCCATCGACGACCGTCCACTCAATTCCGGCCTTCTAACCCATGATGTCATCGCCAACTTGAAAGTACGCGATCACAGTGAAAAAATCTCTCTAGGCGTCGTACAGATGCCCTACCCTGTCCTCCTAGGTCTCGATTGGCTAAAACGCCATAATCCATCCATCGATTGGGCCCGCGGTCAGCTCTCGCTTTCCTGCTGTGGCGCCAATCACAACTATCCGGTATCCGCATTTGGAAAAGGCTATGGTCTTGCGCATTTGCCTCCGTCTTCATCAACATCTGCTTCCGTTGCTTCCGCGATCTCGTCTGTCGGACTAGGCCTTCGTCTAAACGGCAAATCACTTTCGTCATCTGTTCCTGACTGCATTCATCGTGCAGAACCTGTACACACCCCTGCACGCGGACGTCTAGCTAACGTATCCGCAATCCGTTCAATTCTTCGACCTGTTTTGCCTCACCCCGGCCTTAGTCGGACCGAGTTACTCGCCATATGGTCTCCTGCCCCTGCATCCCCTGATCGGCAAATCTGCGATGCTCATTTCCGCAGCATTCTCGGCAATCTTTTTATTTCAAACTCCGAGGCAGATCGTACTGCCCTGTACTCGTTAAATCCAGCCTTTATAGTATAGTGATCCTGAACGACTGTCTTCAGAAGATCACTTCAGATTACTATAAAGGCTGATTACGAACCTAACTCCGGCTGCAGATTTGGATCTGGATTTGATGGGTGACATAACATAGTGACCAATTAGTGATCCCTGCTTTTTCTCTCGTTCTCTGCTTGTCGTGTCGCGTCCCCGGTGCCCGTTGAAGCCCCAAAATGCCCAATAAGAACGCGGCCGACTGGACCACCCATCCTGAGGACTTTACCCATGCCCTCCAATTCCTCCATGACCAGAAGAGTCGTGTCGGCGACGGGGGGAATTTTGACAAAACAGTCATGAATGAAGCTGCAGTGTATATGGCCAAGAACTGGCCACCCCAAGCCGGTGGACCGAAGACGGCGAACTCTATCATGACCAAATGGAAGGTGGTGCGTGGCAATATGGCTCAATTAACTTTTAATTGCAGGCACATAAACTCCATGAGTACATCCTGCAGGCAAAGCAGAAGCGGTACCCAGGCACGTCGGGGTGGACATACACCGACGAGCTTGGATTCAATGTCATGGACGACGACCGGCTCATCAGCACTTTAAGCCTTTTGCGACGTGCGGATGGATTCATTTCAAAACAGTGGATGAGATTATTCCCTCGCTTGCCCGTGGGCGTTACATCTTCCATGGTGGGGCCACACAGCCTGCGGACTCCACCCCTGTTCCCCCGGAGCAGTCCCAGGACAACGACGACGAACAGCCTTCTACAGCCTTTGAATTTGGCTTGAGCTCGATCACGTGATCCCATAGTCTCTTCTTGGGTAATGAGTCGAACGACTCCTTGGCAAAGACCTTCACAAATTCCCGGTACTCCTCGGGAATCTTCTCCTCCGTCATCCGCTCTTTTCCGCGATTGGCTTCTTCAGCCATTTTCTGGGACTGGGTCTCTTTCAACCTCAAGTCGATTGCCTCTTCGAAATCCACCAGTAGAAGGGATTCTCCTTCTTCCAACTCATTCTTCCACCGGTCTCCTCTTCCGAATTCCGTCCCGGTCATGTTGCACTCTGGCGGGCACCGACGAAAGAGCAGGGTTTGCGCTCTCCAGTCGATTACGGGGTTGTGTTTGAACAACCAATCGTACCCTATGAATATCCGGGCTTTGCCGAGTCCTGTGACGAGGAATCTCTGCTTCTCCGAATGGGGTCCGATGGACATGATCAACTCTACGTAATGAGTGATCTTTCCCCGTGCGTTCTCGGTTCCGTCGGCATTCCGGGCGACGATGTGTGCTTCAAGCTCGTGTAGCTCGAAGTCTTCAGCCTTGGCGTAGTCTCGATCAATGCACGAGGTCGTGCATCCATTATCAAGAAGAGCTTTGACTGCGCGCGTCTTCCCTGTGTCCAACGTGGTCAATGTGACCGGAACCAGCATCTCGTGATGCTTCCGCTGCCTCTGGACTTCCTTCATCTCCTCCGCGAGCTTGTCTCCTTTCTGTTTCTTGATTGCCTTGTGGGATAACCACTTGGCCGCCTTCAATCCTGTCAGGCCGGCCGGCACATCAATCGTCTTCCCCGTCTTCTCTGTAGGCGCTACCTCCTCTTTCGAGGATTGAGCCTCCGTGACATCGTCACCCTTTTTCGTCGCACTATTTGTTGCACTGGTTTGGGTTCCAGGGGCCTTTTTGAATCGAATCTTAAACTCGCTCCAGAGTTTATTCTTCTTGTCCATTTTCTGATTCTTTAAGTTACGTAACCGATTCTGATTCTCCAAGATGCGTATTTTTTGTTTTTCTACACTAGCTATTTTCTCTTCGGCTCCTGCCGAGTCCAGTCCTTCTACTACTGGAGTAGGTCCATTCACATCCGTAACCGTAACTAAGTCTTCGTATCTAATAGTATTTACTGGAACCGGGGAGCATTTCGTAACCAGAGGGGGCGCCGCTTTGGCCGCAAGCGGGGGCCCCTTTAAAACCCTTCTCTCTCAACATCGCGGCCAGAGCCGCTAACTCCTCCTGGGAGTAGTCATCGGGCTTGAGGGCCCGGATGTTGAATTTCGTCTTGCGGGGCTCAGGGCAGTCCCGCTTCATGTGGCCGTCCTTGCCACAATTGTAGCACAGGAAGGGCGTGCCTTTCGCCTTGTTCCTGTCCACGTCCATGGGGGCGGTCTCACCGGCCCCAATCTTCTTTGCCAAGTTTGGCGCTGTCCCCTGATATCCCCGGGGTGGGGTCGTCTGTGCTGCTGGTGCAACAGCGTTCCTCTGGGCTGGTACCCAGAACATCCTGGCCTGTTGGGCCTTCCTGAGCGTCTGCCGCTCCATGTTCCGGCTGACTATCATCAGCCTTCTCCTCAGCTCCTGATAGGTGGTGGGAGCTTCCATCAGCCCGACGTTGAGCTGATTCCTCACCGAGAAAGGGAAAGGAGGTCGGAAGTGGCGGTACGAGGGTATGAGGGGTAACCTTTTATTATGTCACAGTCAAGACCTGAGCGTCCACTCTCGGTATGAAGAGAGGGATTGGGTAGTGCTCGTGGTTGATCTCGAAAGATGATAGGTTAACTACGACAGCGCAATAGCTACTCTACTTATACTGTCTAGGGAACCGTGTGAACTAATCTATATATACTACAACTACCCTTAACCACATGTTCTCAATGTCCTTGCTGTGTCCTCATGTCCTATCATCATCTCTGACATCATCATGACGTCATCCCATCGTCATCCCTTTCGTCGGGCCGATCTTAGTCATAGCCTCTTTGTCATCCAGCGCTTAGATCTCGGGCGCTTAGATAGGTGTTGGAACGATAGATCTTATCTAATCGTGACACATTTGCAGCTCCCTCCCACTACTAACGACGTGTCCACATGTCTGGTGGCATTCCTTCGAGAGGGTCCCGCGGACGATTCTTCACCTCGTCCGGCGCTCGTGGCAGAGGGTCAGACAATTCCAACAATGAGCCTCTGAATCTCGCCGATACAAATGTTGGACAATTCTTCCCCTCGTCTGGTGCTCGTGGCAGAGGGTCAGACAATCCCAGCAATGAGACTCTGAATCTCGCTGATACAAATGTTGCTCGACGGGGTACGACTAAGCCCTCTGCCCCGCTTGGGCGGGTATCTCTTCCCCGGGGTCCTCCGGTCTCACAGCCAACCCCTGGTCCAGGCCCCGAAGTTTGCGAGTTTCGTGGAACTTTGGAATTGCTGGATCACCTTTGCACAGTGCAACACTGGATGAAAATGTGTTAGTAAAGGAGCTGGACCACGAAGGTCAGAAGGGTCTCACTAGGGTACACTGCCCACATATACAATGTGGCCATTTCCACAGTACTCTAAAGGACCAATGGAAACACCGATTGTCGAAATTACAATCAATTTGAACAGCATAGAATCTTTAGGGATGGGCACGGGTCCGGGTCAGGGTATGAAACAGTCAACCCGGACCCAAACCCGGAAAACCCGGACCCAAACCCGCGGGTCTACGGGTTGTCCACGGGTCGTCGGAATTGATCGGATCATGCCTGCCGAAGCTTGCCGGCACAGTTTAACACCTTCAAAGCTGAAATATGCTCACTAATTGAGGTTTTTAAATGCATCAGGTGCTTAACAAAACTTTGGAGTACCTCTCATAGCTGTGAGCCATGTCAAACTGCCTTGAAATGACCTAAATTGCACAATAAATTCAATGTTCGCAGACCCGTGGTGTACCCGAAGGGTTTCGGGTCTACTAAAATTGGAACCCGTACCCGTCCCCGGGCCGACCCGACCCGGAAACCCGGCGGGTTGACCCGTACCCGTGCTCAACACTAAGAATCTTGTTGCTGTCCTTGAATCTCCTGCGCACATCGTATCTTGGCGCTTTTCTGGGCTTGAACCCTGTTGAGTGTTGAGCAGCTTTCCATAAAGATGATAAATGAAATGGTGTACTTGGGATCACTGCTCCAGTGGCAGTTGGATGGGAATTGCTGAGTGATCGACCACATCTCTTTAGGATCGTGGTAGGTATAGGTGGGACGATGAGATGAATATTTGCCATGCAACTCAGCCTGAGGAAGGAGTAAGGGTGTGTAGAGCGACATATCAAGCATTGTTGGTGTATCAAGAAGATCTGTTGCAGCGTGTGGTCAGTTAGACATAAACAGATGGTTGTAAAGAACAGATTTCACCATGATTTTGGAAAAGAGATGTCAGTGGATCATCATACTTGGCACGGATCTTACCTGCCGCAACCCATGCTGACTCCCCAAAGATCAGATGGCCCAGGTTGTTCTCCATTTTCAACCCGGCAGCCAGGAAGGAAGGTTCGAAGACATCATACAAGCCCTCTGCTGAGTTGCGACTCCATTTCGATTGGATCGATCCGAGCTCGGTAACCTTGGCCTGCGTAGTAAATTAGATCAGGGTAAATGACTCGAAACAGCACTTTTCATACATTGAATCGATCCGCCAAATCAGCCATACGAAGCGGAATATTGGTACGGTCTGTTGCCCACACATATAGCCAGTAGGTACAGCAACTGTATTGTGACTAGGAATGCTGCCGCCTAAAGCGGAATGCGGGCGATGGATGCGCCCCGTCGAACGAGTGACAGGGATCCAGTCCCCGTCATCGTGCTGGTTCTCAACTACTGCCGGACCGAAGTCGGCGCCACCTCGAAGAGGAGCACGCTCGATAGACGAGAGCCTAGCGTCACTGACGCTAGGACTAATACCACGTTCCAAAGGAACTGGTTGAGTTCACAATGAAATTTAGGGAGAAACATGCACACATGTCTGGCTTCAGTGATCACAGTCTCAAGCATACTGGAAATAAATCAGGCATGTGACCAAGAAATATTATTTTATTGCACCACATCCACTCGATGGATTTCCGAGATTCTTTTAGAATCAGATTCGGTTCAACGAGGCGCGTCGATTGCGCATTTTTTCATAATTTTCCCACGACTTTTAAGCGTCCGCCAAAATTTTGAGCGGCCCGGACATTAATTGATGATTTGCCGACCAACGGCTCGACAGAATGACTTACTTCTTAGATGGGTGTGACCGCCTTGAGGAGATCTATCGATCCATGCACTTATCTCGGCTGAAAAAATCGATTTTTTTTTTGGTGGACTTTGTCTGTCCACAACTGTAGAGAGAACCTGACAATGATGTCAATATTGTCTGTGAAGACATGCAAGTTGAACAGTGCACCAATGACATGTTCAGGATCGAGAAACCCCTGGCTCTGATACAGGTTGAACAGATTCGCTTCCACCCGTGCCTTCGCTTTGCGAAAGACGTGAACCTCATGCAGCCTGAAGTTGCTGTCCGAGGTGCTGTTGAAAGCGAAAGGGTTTGTAGAATTAACCCGGCCACCGCAATGCTTCAGGAATTCTGGCGAAAACCAGTGGCGGGGAAAAAGTCCGCGAGTCGGTCATACAGTGCCGCATCCACGCACAATTCGACGGCTGGAGTATCCGGATGAATGGCCAGCAGAAAGAGAAGGTCATTCACGAGATGTTGACCAATTCCTGCGCCCGGACCGTCCACCTCGGTAAGAACATCGATCATGGGAGTGCAGATATCATTCTCAAGGACTGACTGGCGCCATGCATGCATATATCGGATCGCCGCAGGTGTGGTGTGGTCGACAGCATCTGCCTTAGTTTGGTAGTATTAGGTTCACATGTCGTAGGATTAGTCATCATTGGGTTCTCTCTGCTTCCTCCCATCCCGCTGCGAGCCCTGTTGGCTCATCTCCGACCCCGAGAGTGTTGGAATATGGAGTCACGCCGTCATGGCAAACTCCAAGTATGTTACCGTTACCGTAACACTCTGTACACTGCCGCTTTGTTTCTTAGTCTACGCATTGCTTTGCAGGTTGCTTTAGCTACAATTTTAGTATATAAGTAGTATGCTTTGTACTTTATACTCTGTCGGGATTGCAGCAGAGCAAGCCCAATCAAACCTTCTGGCTGACTAAGCTTGTCCGAATCTCACACAATCCCGACAAACACCTGCTCTTGTGGGGCCGAATCCACTCTGCGTAACCTTGTCAGTTCGTGAACCTGTCACGGTTGACAGGCGTACTTGACCGAAGACCTGCTCCAGGAGGCCGAATTCCTCATTTGATCTTTGCGTATCTTATCTTGCCACGAGGGCCGAATCTCGCCGATCATTGTTGCCCCATCACCGATTCATTGATCCGCCGCTATGGGACATGACACCAATTCGGGCTTTGACAAGCTCAACGACTCGAACTATGGGCCGTGGAAGAAGTTGCTCAAGGCACTTCTGATTCGCAAGGGCCTCTGGGATGTTGTCTCCGGTGACGAGACCCTCCCCAACGGTTCCCCCAACACCAGACCCGTTCGAGCCTTCCGAAAAAGGCAAGCTGAGGCCGGTGCGGAGATCATTCTCCATGTGGAACCCTCCCAACTGCCGTTCATCGAGGACGACGATCCGAAGGTTGTGTGGGACACTCTTGCTGCCATGCATCAGGCGCGTGGGATGGCAACACGACTCACCGTGCGGCGCAAATTCTGGAAGCTCGAGAAGGGTGAACATACTGTTCAAGCCTTCATTTCTGATGCGCGCCGTCTCGCCAATGAACTGAAGGACAAAAAGGTCGCAGCTAACACTGCAATTGATTTGGGTTCCGAGTCTGACTCGGACTGTGATGGAGTCTGGTGATTTAAGGTTTGAGGGGGTGCACAGTTTTATTTATCCTTCCTTTCGTTTTCCCTTCCATTCATTTGTAACATACTCTGTAGTTTGAGGGGGTGTGTTGGAATATGGAGTCACGCCGTCATGGCAAACTCCAAGTATGTTACCGTTACCGTAACACTCTGTACACTGCCGCTTTGTTTCTTAGTCTACGCATTGCTTTGCAGGTTGCTTTAGCTACAATTTTAGTATATAAGTAGTATGCTTTGTACTTTATACTCTGTCGGGATTGCAGCAGAGCAAGCCCAATCAAACCTTCTGGCTGACTAAGCTTGTCCGAATCTCACAGAGAGTTCCAGGACCTCTCCACAGGCCGCTCACATACCCAGTCAGGGCCGCTCGGAAACTCCCGCCAGAGTCGATCTGACCACAACTAAACCAACAAGTCAAACAAAAGCGTCAACTCGTTGGATGTGTAACTCACCAGGGATCCCGGTTCGATTTCGTTCCGTGTGAAAACGCGAGGCCCACTGATAACGTGCATACGCATGAGGCGGGAGAAATCCGAGAAAATAATGACATGGTCGCCCATGATGATTGCTGCGAAGATATTGATATAGCGGTCCGTCTGCGCAGATCCAGGGACAATGAAGCGCTGTGGCGTGGCAGCGGGAAAGAACGCAGACGGTTAGCCTTCGCGCGGTTTTTGTTCGGGCCTGGCACGCAGTTGGAGACGATCTCGTTGAAGTCCTGCAGTGTAATGATCCGCATGCTGGCCTCAAGACCGAAGCGAAGAACTAGGATATGCTAGTAGAAACCGTTAATAAGCAGATCCTGGACAAAATACAGTGTGATAGGACGCACAACTCCAACAGTGAATGCTATCGTCTTCCCGCGAAAGGCGACGTGGACTGGGCCGGGTTGATGTTCGCGTTCGACAAGATATCGCCAGTCCGCCTTAGCCGGAACCCGGGCCAAGTCTCTGGGATGAGCGTGATACGAGGGATCCCGCTGGGAAAGGTGGGCACAAGGTGGGCAGGGAGATCGGTGGTGTCGACAGTGATGGAGCTGTAAGGCTTGGTCTTGGCTCCTTCCGCGAAGACTCGAGGAAATATCACAAGCTGGCCTAATGTTTGGAATTTCAGCACCATAAATTGACTACGGCACCAGCAATAACACACACCACATGGAACTGGAACCAACCACCAGGGTACCGATCCCCATATTATTGCGCAGCTTCCGCGGTTTGTACAGGTGGCATTCCCAGGTATCTGTCTTTCCAAAATACATCTATCGAGTCGCTCACATTTATGCAGCATATATATCCGCACGCGGTGCCATTTCAAAGCTCATGATGGCGCAAATGTCAAATACATTTGCCGCACGCTTCGGTCCTGCTCCGTTTTCTGAACTAGTTTCCGAGATCCAGCACCGATATCATGCAGACGGGGAGCTGATGTACCTTTCTGCCGCAGATTTCTATGGCCGGACCAACGTTCAGTCATTTTCTGCATTTGATGACCCACAAGGATATGCAGGGTCTCCACCGTCTGTCCCTTATCTGAAGGCACTCTTCACAGATAATGTTTCTGCGTATCGCATCTTCATCGAACGATTTATTGCATCATTGCCATTGACCGTGGCGGCAGGGGACCATACATTCCAGGTTAGTGTCAACTTACAAATATCGTAAATGACGGCCTGACCCTCATTTTATTTTAGCTCCTCAAGTACATGGGGGACTTGAAGGGGGAACAGATCTTCATCGCTGCATATACTCTGCTTAACGAGTTCGAAGAGGTCCGAGCGCACTCCTTAACTCAAACCAAGTCGTTGGCATTTGTTAAAGAATTGTTCGAGAGAATTCAGGAAGGGTTAAAGAATGCGAACCATCCGCCAACCGAGATATTTTACACAGATTCACCACAACGTGAGCAGTTCATTCTTCCGTGGTGAAAAGTCTGATGTTTTTCAGTGGAGCGGTCCTTTCACGAGTCTATCAACAGCTCGTTGATCAAGGACGTTGAGCCGATTACCGAGTGGACAGACCTTCCCACCTTTGAACCAAGTTCTGGAATCCCAACCACCATCGTCTCTGATTCAATGGAGATTGAGGACGAAGCAAATGATATTCTCGTGGATATTGTTACTCCAACCACACCGCTTTCTTTGGTCGCGCTTGCAATCAAGACACAACAACGCAAAGACGGGCCGCCTCGTCTGGAGATTATCCAACTCCGGACGCAGGATAAGATTGTCGTCTTCGAGGTATAGATTTACATACATACTCTATTCAAGTACATTGATTGATTCGATATGTAGGTTGCAGCTCTGACTTCGCGGAGCGAGATTCTTCCTTCTTTGCGGGCAATTCTCACCAACCCCACAATTATCAAGATCGGACATTCGATACGCGAGAACCTCCAGATAATTTCGGATGCATTCTCACTCCCCGAAATCACGACACTCGCAAAGGCAAAAAATGCGCCCATACTCGACTTGGGAAAATATGCCAAATTGAAAGCGGTGGTCGATGATCCATCAGTTTCACTTTCTGCACTTTCGGGTCTAGTTCTTCGAAAGTCCTTTTCATTTCCCTACCATCTTTCGTATCCTTGGTCCTTAACGCCCGCGGAGCAAAATACCTTGCTGTTTCGGGAGATCGACTGCCAGTGGCAAATTTATCTTGCGCTCAGTCATCTTGATTCTCTCGGGTTACCGTTACAGCCCACCCAATCGGTGACTCACGGGCACCCTTCCGCTGGACCGTCGACCCGGAGATAATCAAGCTATTTCTGATGTTCCGGTCGACTGCGACAGAAGTCATTCCCACAGATAAAGTGATTTCCGGTCGGCTGCTGGACGAGGAGGTGGCGAAGGTCGATAAGGCGGTTGCAAAGATTGTGAAGGGGAGATATGTGACGGCGGCGTGAGTTTTGTTTTTCATGACTCCCGAACCAAATATCATATTTATATTCCTACAATTCGGACGGATGGAAGGATAAATATTTGTGCGCGGGACGAACTCCGTCGAGGGCGGTTTTCATATGGCAGTCCGCCGAATCTTTGGTTCGTTGCGTGCTTCTCCAGAATTGGCGGAGTGTTTGATGCTCAATTGGATCCTTCGGAGAAATAAAAGGGTAACTACCTCCTCCATCTCTCATACACTATTGTTTTGATGACACACCAGGTTGGGTTTCATAATCGCACGGGAGAAAAATTCCGCAGACACTTTGATATCTGGATCCAGGATTACATTGTCGAACTTGCGGTAGCAGCTGGCATCAAGACCTCATTCCCTCTTCCCCGCATGCTCTCCACGCGAATAGTAACCTCAGAGACTATTGGGATCCTCCCCATCTCCAAAACACTCGCCGGCCATCTCAATATCACCACTCTTCCAACCCCACGCATCACCGGGATACCTCATCATCGCGATACTCCGGTCTGGACCATGACCCGCCTTTCCACAAAACCAACAAACCCGTACCAGTATCTTCAGTTGCGTCAACGTGTGCTCACCCCGGTGGTCCCGGTTCATACACACCAGGAGTACATCACATTCAAGAGCAACATAAATCGCCAGGATTTCAGGACGGGTGGTAAAACATACCCTCCCCACGAATGCTGGAAGAATGTGGATTTCGAAAAATTTGCTCAGTGGTGGAATGCGCAAGTTAACTTTCAACCTCGCACAATCACTGACTCAAATCTGCGCCTCTACTACAAACTTCCTCAGCATCTCGAAGCCCATCACAAGAAGACCATTTCATGGTCTTCGGAACGTTCGACACTGGCCGCGGGCGCAAACTTCGCTGCGAGAAAAGAATTTCTCGAAATTCTCAACTCCGACGACAATCTCGGAGATGTTCTTCCCGCAATCTCGTTCGCTGCTGTTCCCGACGGAGAACAGGATGTTTCATTCTCATGTACGTGGCCCACATTATTTTCTGGGACTACTTTCGTGTCACTCAACTTGAATAATTTCAGCATTCGCGGTTCCCATGTCCTTTGACTTGGTAACTGCGCGGCCAGAAGAGAGCGAACGGCCGGGGCTCGAATTTCAGCTCCTGGAATTGGAACCACATCAAGACGTCGACCGTGACGTTGCAATTCCATTTGGACCCGATGAATTACCACCTCCGTTGGACCCTGACGAGGACTTTGCTGCCCCAGGTCCTCTCCAATCAACCACTCCGGCACTGCACCAACAATTGCTTTTGCCCGGAGCTTCCGTACCAGCCCCCACAACATCCAAATCTCCGAAACGGTGTGCCGTGTGCGTGAAAGCTTTTTGTCTCAAGCGGAACAAGTGCCCAGGTAGGTCGAGGAAAGAGTATTGCCCTTGCAAGCATCCTCGTATGGCATCTGGAAGTCGCGCGCGGATCTCGGAGGAAGTTATACTTGCTTATTGGGCACAGCGGTCGCAATCGGGGTCCTCACATCCCTTCGAGCACTGTAATTGTTCTTCACATTAATGTACTCCATATCTCTTTTTGTTGGTAAACATAGAGTTTAGATTTTTTTGTGAGAGTTGTGTATACATGGTATGCATGGATTGAACATGCCCAAGCTCCAGCGCGCGGCTTACCCCTGCTCACACCCCCTTGCCGTGCCGACCCATCCACCAGCCAAACACAAGGCTCCCTCACGCCGCCCGGCCCCTCGAACCACGCACACGACGGCCGCGCGCGGGGAGGAGCTGCATGAACATCGGTGGGCCGTGCCCAATCGGCGTGCGCTACGCGTGACGGGACGTGGTTGCGGGCGACGGCGGACACCGTTTCGAACGTGTCGCCTAACAGGGGGCACATCTACAGGCGTCGAACGCGTTGAGCCAGAGGGACTGGTTAGTGCGAAACATTGACTCACTGTCCTTTCCCCCCTCTACACCCTCGTCTTTGCCCGAGGTAGCCACAGGCCCCGCACATCCACCTGCGACCCCGTCGCATGCAGCACCGGAGCCGCCCTCCAGGGTTTGCATGCCGCGCTGGATCCCACCTCGGCCGGGGTACCAAAGTCCGAGCCTGAGCTGGGCCTGGAATTTTACCTGGCGCTGGACTGCGTCCACGCGTACGCGTAGCGTGAACGCGGGAACACGAGTGGTGTGCCAGCGTGCAGCGCAGCCGGGGGCGTGCGCGCCGGCCAGAGGCTCCTCCCCGCCCGCGCACTCCCTCAAAGTCGGAGAGCGCAGGAGAGGTTCGGCGGATTTGGAATCCGGCTATCCTAGCGATGTTGGAGCGGGGCGTGCGCGTGTGGAGACGTCGTGGGGCCAGTGCGGAGCGACGGTGGGAGTGGGGCGCGATTTCGGGCGCGCGGGTCTGTTGGAATTGGGCAGGGGTCCAAGAGTGATGTAGTATAGGTTGGGTGTTGACACAGGGCGCACGGGCGCGCAAAGGCGATGTTGTAAGGTCGAGGAAGGGGCACGAGTGGCGGCAAGAACGAAGAGAGAGACTCAGAGTCGGCGGAGTCAGCGTGGTGATTGTCAGCGGTGATAAAATCTTGAAAACTGATTGGCTGGGACCTATAGCATTTTGGGAAATATCTCCGACGGCAATAGGTCTTGAAAGCGGTGATGATCAGCGGAACAGTCAGGCATCGTGGTAGGCCAATCAAGATAAAAAATTCAATTCTCGCATTGGAAAGCAGTCGGAAACCGCGGTTTTGGTGCAGATAAATCTATTGTAAGTCTCTGAATATCCCTCTCTTTTCACTCTTTTCTCTCTCTTTTCCCTCTCTCTCTCAACTTGAAAAAAACGCATTTTGATCCCCCATCCACAGCAATAAGCCATAAGCCATAATCGGCCCATGCACTATGGCCGTTGATACCTACTGCAGTAGGACTGCACCCGTACTGATGAGTGATGCGAACTGTTCCGCATGATCCGTGCACAGCCTACATACGTACGTCAGCCGCATCTTCTCGGGCGTCGTGCATCCATGGATTTCGCCACACCAAAACCGAAGGGAACACACGGTGGGAAGCGGGCCGGATCTGGGTGCAAGAAGAAAGATACAACCCTGGGAAATCCACCACAAAACCCGGGAAACTCGCAGCGTAGAAATCCCTCCCATCCTGTGCAGACAAGTTCTATCCGTGCTACCCCTGCCCCCATTCCTCCCCAGTAAGCAGCCCCATTCTTTGGGCCGTACAATACTCATCAAGCGACACCACTTGGCAACCCATTCACCAACTCCGCACATACGGGAAGGCCGGCGTTTTGGTCCGGTATCTGGCACGGAGCAGGCCCCAGTCGCGAGAACGCACAACCCTTGCAACCAGGATTTGATGCTGATAATGGTATACAGTGTCCTCTTTTTATGTTACTCAACTCACACTTACTATTGTTGGCAGCAATTCGGTCACACATTTCGCTGGCAGAGTTTGACCAGCTCGCCGAGCAGCTGCAATTCATTGACGAAAACGATGAGTACGCGGACATCGCCTCTGGCGATAAGGTGATTAATGACAGTCTCATGGATGCAATTCTCGAGGCTTCTGGCACCGACCCGACGACCGAGCAGGTGGACAATAATTCCTCGGAGGCAGTAAACGACTCAGTCCTGCAAAACCAGGTATTCGAATTCATTCTTTCGATTTTCGGCTCTATCCCTGACAATATTCAGTGTCAAGACTCGTTCACAGGTCCAACTGGCTCAAAATCGGACCGGAGTCTCGCCAAGGTCATGATTCTGAACGATGACTCGGATGAGCCGGTCCTATGCCGCCGCTCCACATTGACCTGCAGCGGCTGCTATAAATGCACTCTAGCCTCTGATGATTTTCTCGAGGATTGCCGTCGATGGGATGACACAGATGCACCGCATTCACTCATCTCAGCGCCCATTATGACGGCAAAGGCTTCCGAAGCCAATAGTGTCGCTGCTATAGCTTCTGCGTGAGTCTCTTGTTCCTCTGACCCTTCAATTCCCTTCATATCATCATACAGATTTTACCGCGGTGTAGTCGAGACCTACTGCAAAGGCCAACATCTAGATTCTGATATCCCCTGTGGCGGTCGTGCCATCCTACGGAAGTTCTCGCAGGTATTAAGTTTTGATTAACCGTCTTGCCCTTATTTTTACACCGCTAAACTGCACATGTTCAGGGAAAGATGAACGGTAAAACATACTTTATTGGGTGTTCCAATTGGACACACGGTGACTCTGCTCAAATGTCAAAGATCCACTGGTTTGTCCCAATCCTGTCAGCGGTACGGGAATCGATCCTTGTGAAACTGTTCAAAGGCGAGCCGATTGACGATGAGGACAATGATACCGAGGTTCTCGCTGGATCTTGCATGCAAATTATTCACCCATCCCATCTTCCCAAAAATTCTGTATGCCGTCTGTATCACATTCCGGTCAAATTCTGGTTTCTACACTGTCACTGACATGTATATCCTCATTAGCACGGAATCACTACCATGATGGGGTTCATGTCGTCGCAAAACTTAAGAAACAAGAATGCCGCGCACAACTCTCGATTCTTGTCCCCATAAATGACAAGGACTTGCGCTAATTCCTGCAGCTGGTGTCCCACACAATCATCTGTCCTTCACTCGCACCAAGATCCCAGCTGAAGTCAAAATGAAATATCAGCAATGTATCGATGCAGCAGGCCCGGTGGGAATGACCACTCTTCGCATAGATAAATGTAGGCATCCCAACCGCAACCATTGAATTAACACTGATATTTTTCTCAGCATCCAGCACCCATTCAATTCTCGCAGGCAGGCTGGGCGTGACGCATGATCGTTCCATGGGCAAAACCGATAATTTTTGATTAGGCTCGTGACCTAAGGCTCCAACCATTTCCGTTTATAAACGTTTTCAAACAGTAAAAACCACCTATATATAACCCTCTAGTTAGAGGGGGAGATGTATTGGGTCTCCTAGCGCTAAAAATCGTGGCTGTGTGACATTTTTGGCGGGGTCACAAATGTGACTGTGACGACCCCTCTGCTTCTCATTCCCGGAGTACGTTGAATTTGTTAATTGATTTGGGAATTTAATCTCATCGTTGTACAGGTTCGCGAGAAACTTGGGCTGTCATACACCAACATACGCGGCCTGCACCAAATCGTTGATAGCATACCAGATCGTGCCGAATTGTGGACGTCGAAAACATTGTCCTTCCCAGACCGTCCAGGCGAGAAATATATTATCCGGTACCGAGATCCCCTGGCAGCGATTCACTCTCTTCTCGGCGATCCGGCCCACGCCAAAGACATTGTTTATGTTCCGACGAAAGTCTTCTCCGATGAGAAACGCAATAATCGTGTTTACAACGAGATGTGGACGGGAAAATGGTGGACCGCTGTTCAGGTACATCTTTTGCTTCGCCTTAATGCTGTTTACTGATTTTGAACAGAGTAAACTTCCCGTCGGCGCCGCTCTTGCTCCGGTGATCATCGCAACGGATAAGACACAACTTACCCAGTTTTCGGGCGGAAAGTCAGCGTATCCCGTCTATTTGACACTGGGCAACATCCCGAAGGCCCTGCGTCGCAAGCCGTCCCAGAGCGCGTGCATTCTCATCGGGTATCTCTCTGTCGACAAGATTATTCGGAAACAGCTGTCACAGCAGAGCGTTAAAATGCGCAACCAGAAGCTCTTCCATGCGTCCATGCGCATCATCCTGCAGCCTTTGATCGCTGCCGGAAATCAAGGGATGGAGGTCGTCGGGGGTGATGGTCAAGTTCGTTTGGTATTCCCGATCCTGGCCTCCTATGTCGCCGATTACCCCGAGCAGTGTTTGGTCGGGTGCAGCAAATATGGGACGTGCCCCAAGTGCCAGTGCAGCGCCAACGACCTGCAGGACCCAACACCCGCGGCTCCCCGAACGCCGGCGTGGACGCTTGGTGTTATCCGCGAGGGTGAAACTTCCGGAACTGAAAATAAATTCCACGACCACTGCATGGACAACGAGGTGGCTGGGATCCACCGCCCCTTCTGGGAGGGCTTCCCCCTCACCAATATTTCCCTCTCCCTCACACCCGACGTACTACACCAACTTTATCAAGGTGTTTTTAAACATCTTGTCGGCTGGTGCCAAACTCTCATGACCGAGGCTGAGCTCGACGCCCGCATTCGCTCACTTCCCCCTGCATTCGGTGTACGACACTTCGACAAGGGCATCTCACTATTATCTCAGATCTCCGGAGGAGAGCGCAAAGCGATGGCCCGCATTCTTCTCGGATGTCTTGTCGGAAAACTCCCTGCGAAAGGCATTAGAGCCTGTCGCGCGATTCTAGACTTCATTTATCTTTCTCAATACAGCACTCACGACGACGGAACCTTATCTTCTATGCACGCAGCGCTTGATGTGTATCACGCAGACCGCGACTACTTCATCACCTCCACCGTCCGCAAGGACTTCAACATCCCTAAATTCCATTCACTTCTACATTATGTCGAATCTATCGAGTACTTCGGAACGACAGACAACTACAACACCGAAATGTTCGAACGACTTCACATCGATTTCGCCAAAGATGGGTGGCGGGCATCCAATCACCGCGACGCTTTCCCCCAGATGATTACGTGGCTCGGACGGCAGGAGAAGGTCTCCTCTTTCTCTACCTATCTCACCTGGTTGGACTCGAAGCGGAACCCGATCCGGGCGCCCGTCGTCCGCACCTTTACGGGACAAGCCATTCAACTTGCTAAAAAGCCACAGTCCCCACGGCAGCTCCTTACTTCCATCGAGCTTCATCATCACACCGACTCGTCTATTCATACCCTGAAGGAGTTCCTGAATCATACCTCGATACCAGCGGCTCAACTACGCGTCGCCGCTCTCCCTTTCTCACGGCTTGACGTCTATCACAACTTCAAGTTCGAGCCGAATTCCCTTGATCCCGGGGCGGGCCCCGACGAAAATAATCCCGATGACTTCCAAACTGTCCTTGCACGCCCACAATCCGCCGACCGCACCACCCCTCCACGCTTTGACACCGTTATAGTACGCACTAATTCAACTGCAGAAGCGACCGGGCTCTCCGGCAAGCCATTTTCTATTATTGACCGTGGCGATGAGCTAACAATTAAATTCAGGGACACGTCTGGGCCGCGTCAGAGTCTTGTTTCGACTCCCCGAGAAGCTGGATGATACTTCTGCACCACCGGCGTCCTGGCCTACCGCTTGCCTCGCCTATGTTGAGTGGTTTTCCACATTTAAATCCAAATACGAAGTCAATCACGAGATGTACTCAATTTCCGTCCCTCCTCGGCGTGTCAATGGCTTTTTACACGCCTCGATAATCCCCCTCACGGACATCCGACAGACCTGCCAGCTATTTCCCAACTTCGGCCGTGCCGATGTCAATCAGGAATGGACGAAAGATAATGTGTTAGATAGGTGTACGTCGTTCTTCGTTAATAACTGGGCCAGTATGTATGTGTACCGGATTATTCTACTGAGAAACCCGGTTTCCAATGGAAACCCCTCTAAAAAATGGTGTGTTATTTGGAAACCCATATTCTGGGGGTTTCTCCCACCGGCGGTGGTCCGAAATTTTGGCCCGCGGACCGACCATCACTGATGTGATCAATGGATGCCTAAAGAGGACCAATGTCCAATCTGAGCGTCCAAGACTCTTGCCACAAGGGTTGTTGAAATTCTATGTCTGGGTGAATTACAAAGTTGAGCAAAATTTGAACCCAGTCATCCATACAAAATTATCTACTGCTGTAATGGACATCTAGAACGATTGTGCCCCTCCTGTCGGCATAATGCACACTTGTATGTCCTACCAACTCGTGATTTCTTCGGTGGAGGGCCGGAAGTAGCCTGAGACTCGGAGTCTTCTGACTCTGCCCGAGGTTGAGTGCGGGTCTTATTCGTTGCACCCCCTCCACGTTGTCGGCCTTCCCTGGAATTCGTGAGGCGTGTGGTACGTGGGCGACCCTTGGGATTGATGACAGGTGGGTCCATGATCCGCTCATGTCGAGTTTCATCAACATTCCTCTGACTGTTTGATATGAGCACAATAAATTCAAAGAACGAGTTCAACACATACTGCAGATCTTCAAGATTATGTATGAGCTCTGAAACCTGTTCACGAGTCTGTATTCCGGCCATAAGGGGCCTGATTGCAGCCTGGACGTTGTGGAACACATCGCGGGCCGGAACCGTCTGCGTGGAAGGTGGAGGAGTTGTATCATGTGATGTCGTGTCCAGAGGATTTGATGCAAAGGCAGATCTTATTGTCCTGGTTGGCAGCCTAAACTCTTGAGGAGCCAGTTCACGTGTTCTGCAAACAGCAGGGATTTTCTCCGCAGCGAGTCCGGGGTCTTGGTACCACCTACAAATGCTCGTTAGTTTTTTGAGTCTAGTTGAAATAAGTACATGTACCTTGGCCGTATCAATGAAATGTGGAAGGGCAAATTTTGCACATCAATCCAGAGGCGGAAGAAGTGGCGACAGGGAATGCCGAGGTTAGCAGGCATGCAACAGTCACAAATGTAGCGGCCATCGGATAAAACTGCGACATAATGCACGACACCTGTCGATTCATGTTTGACCAATAGTAAATGGTGCACGGTCAGTCCTCGCCGCATTACCAGTGAAATCAACCATTGCATCGAGACATGTGCCTTGTCATTGTTGAATGCATTGAACATTTGCTGAAAACCTTTTGATTAGAATGCAGAGAAGGATAAATAATGAGTCCCACATTTTCTTCTCCTGGCAGCCACTCGAAACGGTCACCCTGTGTCGCTTTTAAAACATATTCATTCTTATATTGTGTCGTCAATAAAGGGGGTATGGAGGAGATTTCAACGTACCCAGGAGCTAACTTCGTTGGGGCGTTGGATAACTTCAGTTGAATAAAACATGCTGTCTTCCATTTGCTTGTAGCAAGTCTGAAGCGCAAATGGGCCGGCATGATCACGTAGTATTTTTAATGGTGCAGCAAAAAGAGAGTCCAAGTTAGATTCATGTCGACGGCGTGAAGACTAAGAAGGAATTATTTTGGTCCAGCATATGGGAACATTGCACCACTCACCTGTCGCACTTGGATGAGATCCTTACTTGTCTGCTCTTGGGTTCGGTCGTTGAGCCCATTGAAGAGCTGAAGAAAAGTTTTCTTCGGACCCCCGATGGCTTTGTTGACTCGGTTTTCACCTTCTACACGACCGGTGGTTCTCACCCCACCGGTGAAGATAGTGCTTACCCAAGCCCACGCCCAGTGAGATCGGCAGGAGTAGAGCTCTTCGTCAAGATATTTCGCGGCGGATGGATAACGGGTTGTCAAGATGTTCCACTCCCTTTCAAACTCCTCGGGAGAGACGGCACGATACACTACCCAGAAATCGCGGTTGAACTGGTCCCAGTCGGAGCGGAGAACTGGGCGGAGATTCGTCGCAACATTGCCGCCAAGATGGTGGAGGCAGTAAAGATGGAAGGTGAGAGGAAGAGTGTCAACCGCGCTGGCAATGAGCGAAGGGTGTCGATCAGAACCCAGGACTTCGGGGGGCCGACGAGAACCTCGGAGATGATTTTTGAAGACCCAGTTGTGTGTTTCCGTGTCTTCAGTTCGATGAATGGCATACCAACAGTTGCGAGTGCGTCCGAAATTATCGATAACAATTCCTGGCAGGGGGTGTATTATTAGATTAAGTCTGAGAGTTGTAATGTTGAAAGATACCAATATTGAGTGGATAGCCGTACTGGTTGCGACAATAGGTGTCATCGTTGATTAGGATGTCGTAAAATCGTTGGGACAATTCCACCTGAGTCGGAGACTGCCACCATAATGCAACAACCACCCCCTTCTCATCCAGCTTGACATCCCAGTCCCACCGGGCATCAACATCCTTCAACTCGCGAAGTTTCGCAAGCACTGATGGAATATCACCGCCAAGTGCCTGCACTTCCTCGTTTGCTTTTTTCCGAGCACTGTTGATGAGGTTGGAGACCTGGCGGGGCTCCAGAACACTGTCAGGATATCGAGCTCGGAGAATAGATGATAAATGGGAACGGGTGAAATTCCCACTTGATGCATACTCTGCAACCAGTTCCCGTTGACCCTCCGTTGGGGGCTGGGGAATGTGGCCTCCAACAGGCACCTGGGGGGATGGTTGTGTTCCCAATTGATGACAGTGATCTGCCATCCACCGCCTGGAACACGCGCCAAATTAACATGTGCAGAGCAGTTTGTCCGGATTGTGCGGCCGGCCCGGTGGTCAGAGGGGTCAATATCGTCTCGATGTGTCGCATTCGGCTGACCATAGTGGTTGCATCGATATGTGATCCGGCGGATAGAGCCATCGCCAGCACGCTTTGTCTGACCACGACGCCAAATATTGCCTACACAAGTGTCAGCAGCAGCAGCGTGCATTACGGGAGACTGACCTAGGCGACCTTCGCGTGAATATATTGCCCTTTCCCCCTGTTTATCATCGGGGAAAAATGTGCCAAGGCGAAGATGATCAAGGGGAACCAGTGTACGAGTGGCGGGCTTTAGCTCAGGTGAGTCCGGCAAATTCTCCTTGTCTGAACCAAAAGGCGACGGAGGGGACAGCAGGGGATCAACAAGCATGGCATCTGGGTCCGGCTTTGGATGCAAAAAAGTGAGGACTCGGCGGGGTAGTGGACGAATAGGTCTACGAGCCACGGGGGAAGTGGTCAGGTCGATTATGTTGTCTGGACTCTCCCTTTTAATGAATGTATGTTGTGGGCTGGGACTAGGACTGCAAAGATCGATCACACTGGAGAGCAGTTCCCTGTCAGCTGGAGTCTCCATTTTAATTGCCGTACGTCGCGTGGTTGGGCTGGGACTGCAAAGATCAATCATGCCATTGACACCAGAGAGCAGCTCCTTGTCGGCTGGACTCTCTGCTTTAATTGATGTACGTTGCGGGGGTGGGGTGGGGGTGGACAGGTCAATGAGAATTTGCGAAGGGTGTGCTCGGGGGAGTTCTGTGAAAGCTGGCAATAGGGGCATCGGAGACCGCTCTGTGTCCATTTCGAAAGGAGCTCCTAGGGATATGAAATTTGGTTCCATCGGCTGAGAATCTTCTGGTCAGGCAACGCAAGATTGAATTAGCAAAATATGAACCTGTGGCTCCCGCATGGCCTCCGCTTCACCCGTCTTCAACTGCAGTGTTGGAATATCCAAAAAGTGATGAATTGGATGCAAGGCCTGATTGAAGTATATCAGAGGATTAAATGAGGCAAGGATGGAGTAAAACTGTACGTTTGGAGCATCGAGGTTGAAGTCGTTGTATCCAACAGGTCCGTGGTCAGTGTTCGGGTCCACAGGAAGACGCGGAAGGCAGGGTGTGACCCAATCGTCGTAAGTCTGAGTTAAACAATGTCAGTTGGGTGCAAGTGGACAAAGTGGTATATTGTACCTGTTTTGCACACCGCTCTGACGCGGTCACATGGTAGAGAATCAAGTCACGAAGAGCGCGGTTGCGGAAAAAAGGGCTCGTCGATGGGCTCCATGCCCCGACATCGGTCCTGACATTACTTTCAACAAAGTTCAAAGCAGCAATCGCGCAGCTGCCAGAGCCAGAGCCTTGAAGAGGCAGATCGGAAGAGCCAACAGACGAGGGCACCGGGAACCCGGTCCCACGCAAAACCCACTGGAAAATCGACAACAAACTCCAGTCGGGTGAAGGGTGCATGGAATCTGCATATTTGAGTGTGGTAGAGTCATCGCAGGCGCTGTACACGGAATAGTGGCTTGAATGACAGTTGAAGGAAAATAACTTGTCCACTGCTGTCTCTTCCAATCTGCGGCGCAGGGCGGACAGATTGGGAGAGAAGAACGAGGGTGACTGGTCGAAGAGATATTTGGCGTCATTCAGGAAGTTTGTGGGAAAGATAAGAGTCGATGGTGTTCCGGATGTTGAATTGGCCGCCTCAGTGAAGTACAGCAGCTCTGCGAGCGCATTGACAACGTCCTCGTGCAACCAATCCTCATTGAGGAGGCACCCCAGCTTCCAAAGGGGAAAGTCAGTGACACAAAACCCAAAAATGGGCTGCCGGATCCGCAGGTCGAGAAAATGATCCAATGTTGACGAATTAAGAAGTGAAATGGAGGAAAGGTGCGCCACGAGAGCACGCGCAGAGTGAACCGCGCTTTTGTTATTGTTTAGGTGGCTGAAGAGTCGGAGCTAAGTGTGCCCTTGGTAAACAAAAGTGCGACGAACACAAAACAAAACTTACCTTGGAAAATCCATACATCCGATAGATTGTTCTGCCTGAGAGGTTGATCGAGACGGAAACCGAACGAGATCCTTCCAAGAATGCCACCTCCATGTCTCTCAAGATAGGAACAAGGTCAAAGATATCTGGAATGCCCTCTCCCGGTTGAACCTCGCAATCAGAGTCGGCAGGAAGCTCATTCATGAAAGTCCATTGTGAGATGGTATTCGGCGGGTAAATGGTGGGAAGGACGAGTTTATCGGCCTGTCTGAATGTAAGGCCACCAAAAAACGTGGAGGAATACAGCATAGAGTGGTGAGGGGTTGAGTATTTCAGGAAGGGGGAGAGACCTGTAGCCATTGCTGGATAATTGACTGGTAGAACAGGCTGGCTTTTATAGCTTGCTGTGGGCAGACTATTGTCAGCAATATTATTCTGTAGGCTGTGTAAGATCCGTAAAGACTTACCTGCGTATAGCGTTGCTATAGAGTCACCTCTACGCGACCAAGGCAATGTGCTGCGGCCAACCAAGAAAGCACAGCATCCGCTTAGATATTTGAAAGTTTTCGGCACCCGCAAAAAGAACATGTAAAAACCAGGGTAATGTTCAATTATCACGGTAATGAGTGAATATTGGAGGCATATATGTTTTGTGACTTTAAAGGTCAGATGCACTGATCTATAGCCCATACTCTAATGGAGGTTTAAACACCAGAAACAGTAAGTAGGAATGGGGATATATCATAGCCTCTGCGGGATCCGACAGTCCGATGTGAGCCGTGGGTTGGAACCAGGTTCTGGGTTAGTCATGACCCGATGCCAGCATTGAGCTAATGATTCAATTCATGACTCGAAAAAACGCGACAGATAAGCAGAAACAGGCCCAAACTCCATTTTTGGAAGTACGTACTTGGTCGGAACTTACGGAAAGTGCATACAGTATTTTTTTTGGAACATGGAATGAATTGTCTCCAGAGTCCAACAGACTCGTAAGCCTCTTCTGCTGCCTCTGGAGTTTGGGGGGAATTCGACGGCAGGGATGGGGTGTTGGTTCAAATTTTGCTCAACTTCTGAGGTCACCTGACTATTTGATTTGGATCAATTGATCCGGTAGCCTTGATGCGCCGCCGGAGGGGTTTTCAATTAGACCTTTTGGTGGGGTCTCTCGGCTAGTGGGGTTTCCATTGAAAGCCGGATTTCTCATTAGAATCATCCCTAAATTAAGTCCTTTTGCAGAGACAATTTACACATCTGCCACATCAATTTTAAGGCAAATTTTCTGTCATTTTCTGTTCAGTAGTCTTATATATGCATCCAGTAGAGTACAGCAACATTGATGCTACAATAAAACCTGCAGATATATATTAGTGCCAGCTAATTTCTGTGGTGGAGGAGGAGAAAACGGAGGAGAAAAGGAACAGCATCTTATACATACGCTAAATGGAAAGGGGGAAAACGGAATAAAGGAATGGGATAGAAAAATAAAATAAGGAAGCAGCTTGCGCGGTTCGAACACCGGCACCAAACCAACTTACGTAAAGATATTCTTAGTCATTCAACCGCTAGAGCACAGTGACCTTTCTCATGGAGCCCAAACATTACATTATGACACGCTGGCACTCTCGGCGAAGAGTGGCGAAATTGGTCAGCATTTGTCCGCTTTAGGCAATGTCATAGTGGGGGAGGCGTTGGCCAGCTGTGAAATTCTTCGGTATCTCGTTGACTTTCTTGCAGGGTGGGTTTAAACTTGCGCCAAGCTGCATATGCAGTAAAGGAGTTCAAGTCTCATCACCGGATCCCGGCGAACGTACACGAGCACGTCGGCATCGTCGAGCGCGCGTCCAGGCCCTAAAAATCCTAACCCTAATCCGTCCCAAAAGGGAAAATTACCTTACGTAATAGGGTTACGTTTCATTTTTGTCGGGGTCGAAAAACAAAATTTTGTTCAATCGTTCTGGGAAGCACACCATAGCTTCTTTAGCATCTCTTATGGTGTTCTGAGGTGTTTTTAATGTGACTCTTCCTTCGGGCAAAATGTAGTTACAACTTCTATATTTGGGATCGATCACTGCCAAATCCGGAACCGTGATGTGGTGACGGGCACTGTATCTCAATGCAACTCCCCGAGACTGTGCGCCTTTCTTGACATGAACATTCGGTTCTGAGCTCAAATAATCCCGTACGGGATATAGGAAATACTGATGATGTGTCTAATAACATTTGAAACAACTTTTGATATCAAAATATGAGCAAGTAACCCATTCGACTAGGGCTTCCACCCGTCCGGCTTTGCGACGGGTCGACGGGCCGTCACGACGGGACGGGACCCGTCCGTTCAGTACTTCAGTGTCAGGTTTAGACGGCCGGGTACGGGACGGGTGGACCCGTCAACGGGGCACCCGTTACCCGTCCGTCGACGGGTTGACGGGTCAACCAAAGACAGGGTCAACCAACGACGGTAGGTAGAATATAACTAAAAGGAAAATGGTAAATTCCAAACAGGACATTTTCTGTGTCTATCTGGGGCAACTAGGGACGACGGAGTTCTGTGGCGCATAGGGAAGGCGGCGATTACGGCAGGCTTTCCATCCATCCGCCAGGATGAATTTCAACTCCGGGAGTAATTTTGTGCTTCCCCAGCTGGAATATAACTGAAAGGAAACTGACAAATTCTGAACAGGACATTTCTGTGTCTTTTGTGTCAAAACCCCACAACACCTTGCTTTGCTCTCAATTTACCCGTCAAAAACGGCCGTCACCCGTCGACGGACGGGACCCGTCCGTCGCGCTACCTTGGAGATGATCTTGACGGACGGGTGGGCCCGTCCCGTGCTCAGCGACGGCCGTTTTTGCGACGGCCGTCCCGTCGGACGGACGGGTGCAAGCCCTACATTCGACTCACATATCTCGATCTTTTGGGGTGGGCAGGTGTAAATGCGGGAAGCTTTGGGAATGAAAAATCCCTGATCATGCGGAGCGAGCAAGTTCGATGGGAACTGCTTGAGCAGCGGAATCTGAACGCTGCAGATGCAGTCCTGCTGTCCCATCTCAATGCACTTGCTGCAGAGCCTATCCGCTCAATGCCAAGAGGCCCATCACTCTCGTGGGGCTTAGCACAGTTGCGGGCCCGTCTTCCAGCACATGTGCTCGGTCCACGTCGTCGTCACGGAGGATAGCGTAGATATGATACTCATGTATTCAGAGTTTTAATACGATGAGATTCTCTGCGCTACTGTATATATCGAACTTCAAATACACAATATTGCCTCGAGACAAGAGCAGCACCGACGTGGGGAGGGCGGCGAGGCGGACGCGAGCATTCGCACGGTGGGGGACTATCTTCAGGTGTGATACTACGTCGCAGATATCGCAGACGGACATCAATCCCTCATGCTACAGCTTGCAATACGCAAAAAGGTGTTTTTGGCCTGTATGACCCCGAAATGGCGGCCGCGACGAGGTATTGATGGCGACGAGGCGGAGGCGACCGTTTGCACGCATGGGGAGGATGGTAAGGTGCAATACTACATCGCAGATACCGAGGACACACCTCAATTGCTGATGCTGAAGCTTATAATACACAAAAAAACATGTTTTGGGGCTATATGCACTCGGGATGACCACGGCGGCGACGTTGGGAGGCTTGCGAGGCCAGCGCGAGCGCTCGTACAGCTGGGGGGGGATGTTAAGCTTGAATACTACGCCGTAGATACGGCGAACGAACCGGAATCCTGGGTGCTGGGGCTTGGGATACTCAAAAGACGAGTTTTTGGCCTATATGGCCCCGAGACATGGGCACCGACGACGTGGAGAGGCCTGAGAGGGCGGCGCAAGCGTTCGCACTGGTGGGGGGGATCGTAGGGTGTAATACTACGCCGAAGATACGGCGGACGCACCTCAATTCGGGATGCTGGAGCTTGAAATACCCCAAAACGTGGTTTTTGGTGTATATGGCTCGAGTCGACGACGGCGGTGACCAGGAACGGCCGGCGAAGCGGGCGCGGGTGGTCGCGCAGCTGGGATGGATGTGAATGGAGGATACTACACCAGAGATAGGTCAGACGAACGTGAATTCCCAACGCTGGAGCATTAAATACCCAAAAAGGTGTTTTTTTGGTGTATTTGGCCTCGAGTCGACGGCGGCGGTGACCAGGAACGTCCGGCGAAGCGGGCGCGGGTGTTCGCACTGCTGGGGAAAATATGAATGGAGGATACTACACCGGGGATAGGTCAGCCGAACGTGAATTCCCGACGCTGGAGCATTAAATACCCAAAAACGTGTTTTTTTGGTGTATATGGCCTCGAGTCGACGACGGCGGTGACCAGGAACGTCCGGCGAAGCGAGCGCGGGTGTTCTCACTGCTGGGGGGATGTGAATGGAAGATACTACGCCGGGGATAGGTCAGCCGAACGTGAATTCCCGACGTTGGAGCACTAAATACCCAAAAACGTGTTTTTTTGGTGTATATGGCCTCGAGTCGACGACGGCGGTGACCAGGAACGTCCGGCGAAGCGAGCGCGGGTGTTCTCACTGCTGGGGGGGATGTGAATGGAAGATACTACGCCGGGGATAGGTCAGCCGAACGTGAATTCCCGACGTTGGAGCACTAAATACCCAAAAACGTGTTTTTTTGGTGTATATGGCCTCGAGTCGACGACGGCGGCGGAGTAAAGAGGCCGGAAAACCCGGCGTGATCAAGCGTACGGCCTGGGGGGATGTCAAGGTATCATACTACGTTGCCGATAGCGTTGACGCACCTCATTTCCCGGTGCAGCCCCTTCCAATATGCAAAAAATGTACCTACGTCGACCCTGACGAATCGTTCTTCACATAGACTGATGCTGATCATGGTGGTGATAAAGACACCATGAAAAGCACCAGTGGTTTCATTGTGATGATGGCTGGTGGACCAGTGAGCTGGAGAAGCAAACTGCAGACAACTGTGTCTCTTTCCACTACAGAGGCAGAGTACGTTGCAGGAGTTGATGCTGGCAAGGAGATTGTATGGATGCAACATTTGCTTCAAGAGCTAGAGTATGGTTTGACCGGCGCATCATCTCTTCTCATGGACAATCAGTCTGCCATTGTTGTTGCTCGGAATCCAGAGCACCATGGTCGCATGCGTCATCTTGACCTTGCGCACCATTGGCTTCGTGGACAGGTTGAAGCTGGTGTGATTGATGTAAAGTATGTTCCGACTGAGGATCAACTTGCAGATATCATGACCAAAGCACTGCCCAAGCCAGCGGTGGAACGACTTCGAGACATGATGGGATTAAGGGGGAGACAATGAGACTGCTCTCATTCAGGGGGAGTGTTGCATTCGTTTATACGCTGTTCTGGGTTCCTCAAGATACCCTCCCGCTGCAGCCCCGCCGCAATACTTGCCCAGCTGTTGCTAGCCGGTACCGTACCGTCCCGTAAGAGGCCCTGCAGCTCTGCTTACGGTTACGGTTACGGTACCAACCGTCTGCCCTTACGGCGTACGGTCCGTAACCGTATACGGTACGGTGCCGATCCCTACTTAGTTGTAACACGGATGAATCCTGTACTTCCCACACCTCAATCTTTTGATAAACCTCGTCTCGAGCTCAAACAAGCGCTGAACGACACCATGCCGGAGCATACAACGGACACGAGCCCTGACCATATTTTCTCCACTCCATTCACCGAGGAAGAAATGTTGAAGTGTGGGACTTCCAGCATTCTCATTTGTCATGTTGTGTTTCATGGACACTTAGTTTAGACATGTGAAACACCAGTATCCTGATGGTTATGATGGTTTCCATTGGTGTCTGATTGTAGTATCCATCAGTATCCTGATGGACCTGATGGTTTCCATGGTGTCTGATTGTTGCTGTGCATTGTGACAGGTACAGCCTCGAGGCTGTGCATGCCATTGTATATATAAGTAGCCTAGTGTAGAGCCTGAGTCCCCAGTTTCTCACTGTTGACTCAGGAGTGAGAAACTCTAATTGAAAAGAGAGACAAGACAACTAACCTGAGTCAACAGTGAGAAACTGGGGACTCAGGGAGTCCCGAGCATATCACTGATATTCCGTTCTACGGCTGTTTTACAGGCACACGCACGACCAGCCTCTCACTGTTCCATCCCGTGAACAACCCATACTTCTACACCGGTTGGTTGAATCTACTCTGACTTGATTTCTGATCCCTGTGCTCCGTAAATTTAGGAGTTCAAATAGAGTGGAGATATTGCCTTCTACATCATCGAATTTCCTGAATCCGCGACCAGGTTGTGCGACGAGGTGGGGGGTCTGAATTTCGAGTTTCCCTGGCTCAATTATTATCCTGTATCCCCGGAATTCTCCGGCATTGCTTCTTGTACTGGAAATTTATATATAACCCAAGTTGTGAGGGATATGGGGAGGGGAAGGAATTGAAAACTCGTTGCCGGTCCATCAACTCGAGCGATTTTTGTACAGCCACACCGGTTCTTGGACAATTACTCCTCTGGAAAAGCCAGATAAATTTGAGGAGTATACCGTGTACTCCCTCAGGCTTATTATTCACTTGTAATGTTTTGCCGGAGTCGAGTTCCTGTGGTTCTAGGAGGAAAACCTACTAGTGTGACATATATGTGACAGTTTCTTCACTGAATTGTTATGTTGCCTACCTGCACTTTCCGTGTCCCTCGGGGACAGAAAAAGTGACTGTAGGGGACCAAATGAAACACCGGATAGCAAAAATCAAGCGCCAACACGGAGGCTTGAACTGAGTACCTGTTCAATGATGGGAGAAATTGATGAGCACGTAAGTTGCAACTGAGCAATGAGACCCGGATAGCACTTAGATTACGATTAAATACACCAACCATAACATAATGTAATTATATTGTAATGTAATCTAACAATCTGTAATCCCCAGATATTAGTGTGGTTGGCAGAATTCTGCCAAACTGCCAAACGGCATGGCAGAATGGCGGGCAAAATGGAAGGTGCTTGGCAGAATTTGGCAGGAACATTTCTGTTATTTTTCGTGGATTTTTCCATGAATGGTGGATTTCATTGTGATGCTTTTGATTCTAGGGTTCTGTGTTGGTTCTATGTACCTACAAAATCAATGGCTCAAAGATTCTTACACTCAGTGGCATAATGGACAAAATGATGTGTTCCAAATGGAATATATGCTATATTGGACTGCTTTTGGGTGGATTATCTGGCTCTGATGGGCATATTCAAGGGCTTACTCGTGAGGAACACCTCCTGCTACGCAGAATCGCCGACGGAGAAATCCAGCAGGTTCGTACATGTGTTGTGATCCACAACTCTAACCTGATGTACTTTATGTACCACCTCAAAATGATTCCGCCTGCTCGGCGTACATATGTTGAACCTGCAAACCGACACGACCTCGGGCGTATGAACGTGCTGTGTCAACACTGCAGCGCACTCCATTGGATCGGAGAGAAGACAGTTGCCTCCAGCCAAGGTGCCCCGCTATTCGGCTCCTGCTGCAATCATGGCAAGGTCGAATTGCCTCTCCTGGTGGAACCTCCTGTTCCACTGAAGCAACTTTTTACTGGCATGGACACGCAGTCGAAAGAGTTTCGGAAGAACATGGCCCAGTACAAACACGGCACTGTCCTTTACTTCGCTGGGGGTTAACGAGGATCACGCTATAAACAACGGCCGTGGAGCTCCGATCTTTCGCATACACGGCGAGCTCTGTCATAAATCCGGCTCTCTTCTGCCTGCTCCGGGCCACACTCCCATCTATGCACAGCTCTACATACATGAGCCCCGGGCTGCTCTAGACTACCGCATGCAAAATAATCCCAGCCTTCGCCGCGATACCATGGAGACACTACAAACCGTGATCAGAGAAAACAATAACTACGCTAATCTATTCCAGGATTCCTATGAGATTCTCAGGGACCTCGGCGACAATGCGGAGGATCATTCTGTGCGGCTGCGTGTTGCTCCAGGTGTCCATGCCCGTCGCGGTAATCTTCCGAGTGCGGATGAGGTGGCCGTCATTTTACGGCATGGCAGAATGGCGGGAAAAATGGCAATATCTGAAGGTGCTTGGCAGAATTTGGCAGAAATAGCCCCTAAAATAGAACATTTCTGTTATTTTTCGTGGATTTTTCCATGAATGGTGGATTTCATTGTGATGCTTTTGATTCTAGGGTTCTGTGTTGGTTCTATGTACCTACAAAATCAATTGCTCAAAGATTCTTACACTCAGTGGCATAATGGACAAAATGATGTGAGCAAAATTAAAGTGTAACGGGCCAAAAAAAAGTTAATTTAACAGTCCATACAACCCTGGCAATATTCACAGGTATGAGAATCCTCTAGAAACCAAACATTTTGGTCAATATACTTGGTAGTACCACTAAAACTTCTGCCATATTCTGCCATATTCTGCCACCATTCTGCCCTGCCATTGTGCCATTCTGCCTGGCAGATTGAGCCCAAAACAATTCTGCCCCCCACACTAGGACTCTCAAGCAGATTCTTCCACTGTTCGCGATGGAGGACGTCTCTCTCTCGGACATCGAGAACGATCTCGCTCGTCAATCCAATGTCTTCCTACCCCGCGTCATGGCCCGACTTTTGCATGTTTTGGCCTACAACCCGAAAGTATTGTACGCCATCCTGACCTATCGTCGATCATCGCGCCTAATCGCGTTTCAGTCTCCACAACTGGCAGGCGGCCCTTCGGAAGCAACATAACCGACGCGACCCCGCATCCAATCCCATTGGTCCCGAGCCTGGCCCGGACGATAACCCGGCACCGGCTCCCACCGATGACACCCACAGGATCTCAAAAAGAGCATGAGTTCGACGTCCATGATGACTAACAATGCGCTCAACGGCCCACTCGTTGGTCTCATCTTCCAATGAGATGCCAAGCTGGCATTCCAATCGGCCAGGGAACCGACGGTCGTCGTTAGGAACGTGAACTCTAAGAAGGGACGCGTGGAAGACGTCGTGAACACCGTGTTGCTTCATGGACGAGGGCAAATCTATCTGGAACGAAGTATTTCCGAAGTCGCGGATAATGGAGTAAGGTCCCACATACTTGGGGATCAGCTTACGCGCGAGCCCTTTCTCGAATTTCAGGTTCTTCGACGAGAGGTAAACCAGGTCCCCGTTCACAAAGGGAACTGGTTGGCATTTGCAGTTAGCCGCACGCGTCTGTTTAACGCGCGCAGCGATCATGCTATCGTGCGCAGCCATAATCGCAAGACGGCGCTGCAACGCGAAGTTAGCAACGCCGGGGTACTCCCGCTTGCGATCCGAGTTCCAGAGCAGCGAGCGCGGCATGTGCCCAGTGTTGAGGAAGAAGGGAGAGTACCCGGTCGTTTCGGACCGGGCAGAGTTCATGGCGAACTCTAGCGCAGGGAGCTTCTGCACCCAATCCTTTTGCTTCGGACCTATGCACCTTCGTCACTACGTAGGATGTCAGGGCTTCGGCAAATGATGTGTAAGTTCGTCGGTTCAAGCGCAAGCTCGTCGGATGCCATATTTGGCATGTCCAACATGCAAGCTCGTCAGATTAGAACCCGATGAGCAGAGGCGTTCGTCTCGCGTATCCCGACCATTGCCATCACTCCCATCGGAAGTCCGACCTGTGTTCGCCAAATCCTCCGCCCCAACGGCGCCTTCTTAGCCAGGGAGGTGCCCCATATCTCCCCGGCTATTGTGCCGGGGTAGTGGGGCTATATAGGTGCGTGTTTCTACGAAGTAATTACGGGCGGACTAATCGGTCATGGGTCACGGTACAATAATATCCATATATGTAATGATCCGAGATAATCGCGTGAGTGGATACTAACGAGCTGGAATCCCACGTTCAACAGAAATAATATCTGTTCCCTTTCACCGCAAACAACTACCGCACGTGTACGAAGACAAAGTTATTCCTCAATGGGTCCTCTTGACATCCCAATTCGGGAACCCTGCCTCATGACAGGGTTCCCGAATTGGGATGTCAAGAGGGTCTGTGTTCGAGACTAGAGTTGGTCGGGTCCAGCTTCCATTCCATATTAATATGGAATGGAAGCGAAGTTCCTCCCACGTCCGAGGGAATGACAGGTATGGAATGGAAGCTCCTATGAGCCAACTACGAGAGGACCCCTGATAATACCTTTCGAGGACAGGGGCCAGGGCCGGTGCCGGCCAAAATTTTGGAATTTTACGTCCAAAACCTAGGTCCTGAACGGCCAAAAATGAGGCTCCAGCGCGAGAATGCCAGGTACCTGTGTCGGCCAAAATCCTGGGGTCAAGGGCTGCAGACGTGAACTTTCATGTATTTATGGCGTAACGGTAGTGTGGATTCCTCTTGTCCTTTTTCCGCGTCGCGACTGTCTTGTGTTCGATCTCCGTCGCTCCTTTTTCTTTTTTGCTTTGGCGACCCATTTCTCCCAAAACGGAATATATTTGTCATGCGACGCTGTAGCCACACAAGTGTAATCATATTTTTTCTTTTTTTTTTTTTTTTTTTTTTTTTTTTTGGAGCGTTTGGGATAATGAAATTCAGTCTGCAGAAGCATTCCAAAGGTCATCCGCTGGGTCTACCAGATAAATCTAGTTAATGCCGGGGAAGTTGTCCAGGGAGGAAATGCCATTACGCACAAGTACCATAGTGTGGGACTCCAGCCGTAATAAATTTATCCTATCCCATTTCTTGGATCATTCAATGTCAATGGCTGTATACCCACTAAAACCCCCACTGTGTAAGTCCAATCGTCCGGCAGAGCAGCTTCGTTCATTAGTAGACCACTCCATGTTCTTAGGACAAGATCTTTATTCAGCGCAAGATTACCAAATTTCATTTTATTGGTGAGCATTCGATCTCGTCCTAGTGCGGAATTCACAGATTTCAGCCATCGGTTGTGAATCTCAACATCTGTAATGTTACGGTGTGGGTTCTTTAGAACCTTATCATTCCGGATGTTCCAGATTGTGTGCCAGGCTGTGGATACCAGAATAGCAAATAATCGTCCCATCGCAGGGATCAATTTCCCATTTGAGTGTTTAAATTTAACTAGGTTGCAACCCAAGATAAGTCCCCAGCTGAGGAGGGGCCAGTTTGAATATTTCATGGTCCAGAGGTCCTCGGTCAGTTGCCAAATTAATTTTGCCCCTGAGGCATCACATTCCATCGCAATGTGATCACGATCGCCAAATCCAGTCGCGCAATATCCACCTGCCCGCGTCGATGGCGGACCTAGACATCGATGACCGCCCATTCATTCCAGCAGACTGGATTAGTGTTGCCGGGGTCCGGTTAGGTCCGGTTTTTTGCCAAAAAATCTGAACCCTGAACCTGACCTCGGGTCCGGTTCGGCCAAATTTTCTGAACCCCGAACCGAACATCGGTCAGGTTCGCGAAGGGTTCGGTTCGTGTTCAGAAGAGGTTCGGACCTGAAAGAACCGCAAAATTTTCAGCCGATTTTCGGTGCAAATACATGAGTAGGTAAGCAAAATTATATATCAGTCTCCTTGTCCGAGTCGTCCAAGGCTGCGATGACACGCTTTGTGGCCTCTGCCGCAGCACTAACGTGGCCGTTGCGGTACGCACTTTTCAAGAGTTGAAGGGCTTCAAACATTACCGGGGCCAGCCGATTGCGACGCGCAGTTCCGGTGAGTGAGCCATTGGAAAAGGCTCTCTCAGAGGGGGCGGCAGAGCCCTGGATGGCAAGGTAATCCCTTGCGATGCGCGCGAGCATCGGATATTGCGAGGAATGATGCTAAATATGAAACGGGTCAGAAATTATACCTCGCGCACGTGCCAAGATTCCACTCACCCCCCACCAAGCCACAGCATTGTCAACGTTCTGCAAAGGGGCCTTGAGGTAGGCGTTGAGCTCATCGCGTGGATTGACGGTTTCGATGTCCTTGTTTTTGCGAGCTTGGACTTTGGCCCGGATCCAGGAATTCCCGTATTGAACGGGAGCAGTCGGCGCTGTTGGAAGTCAGAGAATGAAATGATACACTGAATTTACTCACCGTTCTGCACCGGCGCTACCGCCGCAACGTCCGCGGTGGGGGCAATGTAATAACTATCAAACTAGCAAACGCAAACAAAGATGGTCAGTGATTGCGGACCGAAAATTAGACTGAAAATCGCACCACGGCCTCCAGTTTTACCAGGCCTTCTTTATACGCGACTGAGTTCCATGACTCCTCGGCGTACGCGGTTTTGATGTTCGGATCCAACGCTGGTTGAACATCAAAATCAGGTTAAGCGGGTAAGAAACGGCTCACCGAGACAAATGAAATAAACATCGGTATCATCTGTCTTTCCATACCATTTCTCGAGGTTGTCCAGACCTGCATTGATCGAATCTCGCATATCTTCGAATTTTTCGGTAGCAGCCATGTTACCCCAGGTTCCAGCTCCAATAATACTCCAGACCCCGACGCCACAACTGAGGTGTGTATCTTGGCCGGAATTTCTCTTAGAAGATACTCACGCAACACCAAAAGACGCGGAAGCGAAACCCAATCTGGCACTTTTTCGAAGATGTCACCGATACAAACCACCGTCAAAGATCTGAGCCCGGGGACAAGTTCTATCGTTGCCGTCACGGGGAATCGAAAAAAGTACTCAAAATAACAAAGCTCATGCGCGGCACTCTCAACGGTGAGCTCTATCGAGATAGCTCTGTGCCTGGAAGGCGCTGACACTTTCCAGGTCTAACTCAACACCTAAAGTCTCACGCCCCCGAGATGCATCGCTTCTTTGAGATTCTGAAGAGTCGGGCAACGCCTCTCACCGCGGAAGAGGTTAAGATCGCAGAAGGCCGACAAATCTTGGTAGATCACCAGGAGCTGGTGGACTTCCTCGACCGCTACCAGAAGAAGCGCCAGCAGTCGCTTCGTGAATCGTTCGCGCGGGTTAACGAGAAGAATCTGGTGAGTCGGTGCGAAGTTTCATTACCCTGCTCATAACTAGTAACTCTAGAGTCCCTGGGATCAGGCGAAATTCGAACGACTGCTTGTTGAGTGGTTGATTGCTTGCGACCAGCCGTTCCAAGAGGTTGAACGACCCGAATTGCGCAATTTGCTGGATTACGTCCACCATCGCGCTCCGGGATTGATCATACCATCTGCAAGTACTGTCCAACGCCGCGTGGACGAGATGGGCAAGGAATTCAAGAAAGAATTGAGCACATTTTTCGCAGTAAGTGAATGACCACTTAACAAGTGATATTTGATGCTCAGCTCGTTCTCAGTCGCTCGAGGGGATGATTTCAATCTCTCTGGATGCGTGGACTTCCCCGAACGGGTACGCATTCCTTGCGATCGTTGCCCATTATGTCACCAACGATGGCAAGCTTGGTACGCGCCTGATTATTTCATTCTCTGGCGTCTATTCACCTCTCTGTTCCAAGAGGAACTCCTGATCGATTTTCAAGAGCTTATCGGCGAACATTCTGGTGAGAACATGGCCGATGTTGTGTGGAAAACCCTGAAGGACTACGGTTTGACTGGCCGGGTACGTCGGATTCCTTGCTCGCATTGGAAGTAACTAATCTTATTAGGTTCTCGCCTTCATGATGGACAATGCTACCAACAACGATACTCTCGTCGAGGCGATTGAACGGATGTGTCTAGAGAAGAACATTCCCTTCTCGGCCAAAAACTCCCGCTTGCGTTGCATGCCGCACACAGTTCATCTGGCCGTCCTTAAGGTATGTGATCCTGATCTGATAGGTATCCTATCCTAACGCCGTGGTGGTAGCTTCTCGAGGTGATTGGTGCAGTGGAAAAACCGAAGAAGAACACCCGGGCTTCTGTGTATCAAGACTCTGTCACCAGTGTGCCGCAAAGCGAGGAAGATGACGAATCCGAGGAAGCAATTGCTGTTGACGAGGATGAGGATGATTCAGATGTCCTGATGCCTCTCAGGATCAAGGCGGCTGTACGCAAGGTTGGCCAATTCCACACTGCGCACAGAATATTTTTTTGACACATTGATGGAGCTTCGGAAGGTGATTCGGGCTGTGCGCTCCAGTCCCCAGCGCCGGCAACAGTGGTACAATATCCTTTCCCCTCAAAAGGTTCTTGCCGGTGTCCACATGCTCATACTCGATGTCAAAACACGCTGGTCCTCAACACACCAGATGATGAGTCCGTGTTTCTTTCATCTATGATCGTACAAGCGCCTACTAACAACCTTTCAAAGACCGGGCACTCAAATACCGGACAGCGATTAATCAATTCATTATCGACAATCGCGATCTTCGTGGTGTTGAGCTCACCATGAAGGACTGGGATGCCATCGAAATGGTGGCGGACTGGCTCCTCCATTTTCGTTCAGCTACGAGCCAGATGTTAACGACGTCACGTCCCATGCTTTCATCATCCGGGCGAGTCCAAAGAAGTGCTCGATGAATTCCGTGCCAAGAAAACATGGACAGAACAGCTGGTTGGGATAATAGCGGGCGTAGATGATGACAAGGAGGAGGAGGCTGTCGCATAAACGATTGAAAATGTGGAAGCTGACCGGGGAAATGAATGATCGCGTTGTTGAATAGATTTCCGGATATTTCGCGCTCATGTTGACAATGTGCGCATGCCAATAGTGAAGCCAGAAACGGGCCCAGAGAACAGCCGATACGCGTGGTGGTCGAGGCGGGTCTGACTTCCGCAGAGAAGTAATGCGGACTTCTGCAGTCAATGTTCCGAACAAACCAAAGGCGCCAGTTGAGAAGAAGATGTCGGCTGAGCGTCGAAACGAACTGTTGGCCAAAGGATTATGTTTCACATGTGAAGAACCTGGCCATTTGGCTCGGAATTGCCCAAAAACCACCACAGTTGCATCGAAAAACAAGGGCAGACCCCCTGGCATTCGTTCCAACGCAGCAACAATTCCGGTCGCCTCCACCTCGCGTGCGAGTCAATCTCTGTACGAAAGTACTGAGGTACTCGAAACCATGCACATTGGCGCCGTTGGGATCAGCGGTATGGAAGCCAAGGAGGGCGGGGGTACCAATCAAACAATTGGCTTCCGTACCTCGGGTACCATAACTTGCACCTTCCCAGTCGGTGACCTCTTTGCAAAGCATTTAGAATTGGCCTTGCAATATCTGCAGCCATACCCTGGTGACGATTCGATCGAAGACACCGAGCGAAGGTTCACCGTCTGTCGGTTTAATGAAACTCAGCATATTGTCTTCGATAATAGGTCGGAACCAGGCGTCGTTATTGACTCAGTACGCCTTGAAGATGCGGATTTCCCTGCTGGTCTTTGGTACGCGGTTGAGCGGCAGGAAATGCTGGGCATAGATACGAACATGGCCCCCCTTCCAGAACGATACTCTTTGGGAATTGGGCACGTCCTACTCGAAGGAGCACGTCTTATCTTGTCCGAAATTGTTGAATGCGATTTGAGCAGGATTGTGATCACGGAAGACTCCCCTGGTGTGTTGACAGTGTGTGATCAAGCCCTCGAGAAGGGTGCGTCTTTGGCGAAGGCCGAACTTCGGAACGAGGAATTCGATCTAGCAGGATGGTATGCATCAAACATATCCGCTGTTCGAATTGAAACGTCTTCGAACGAAACCTTCGGCCAGTACTCTCCTCCCGGCACCAAGATTGGAGACTTGTTTGCAAAGAACTTCATGCTTGCTCTCCAGGCTGCACAACCGTATCCGGGAGAAGATTCAATTTCGCAGGATGATGTATTCCTGACTGAACGATTCGTTGTCCACAAGTTGAATGGGCACCAGCACATCATATTTGACCACGAAACTGACAAGGATGTGCTTGTGAAATCGTCTTATCTAGAGGACTCAGAATTTCAGACTGGCCTGTGGTATGCTCGCAAACGACACGAGTTACTCGGTCTCAACCCGGATGATGTTCAACTGGAGGATCGGTACCTCCTTGAGCTCGGAGATGCACTGATTCAAGGTGCTACCATTGAATTGTCTGAACTATTCCCTTCGGAAATCGACAGATTCGAGATTAGAGACGATTCAGATTACATGCTGATAATTCACGACAATGAACTAGACTTCGAAGCCTCACTGGCAAAATCTCGGCTCCAGGACCCCGACTTTGATCTGGGTGCTTGGTATCGTCTTGCAACCCGCGCCATTATTGATGAGGCGGAAGAATACGATCTCCTGGCTGTAACCGAGACTGATCCCGAATGGGTCTCTTCCGAGAGCTGTTCTGAGTGGTTCCCCAGTGATTCGGATTCGATGCCTGCGTTGAAGGATGTCAGTGACTCGGAAAGTGAGTCCGAGATCCCCGAACATGCATATGGCAGCGTAACGGAGACATTTGAACACCGCCTGCGCCTTTGGGAGTGTGCAATTGCTGCTCAAGGACCGCTTCTGTGGGACCCATTGCCTCGTGCACACCGCATCGGAGACATTATGGGTGAGAGTGCAAGCTCTTTCCTCGAATTCATGCAACCTTACCCCGGCGATGAACGCGTTCGTCCCGTCACCCGTAGACATTTTGTTGGCTCACACGACGGACCGTTCAGCAACGGGCCGTGCCCGTTGTTCACCCGTCGAAACGACGGCCGTGCCCGTGACGGGCACGGCGTGCAGCCCTAGACACACACCAAACAATGAGCCCAGGCACGCAGCTGAGGGTTGGAGAGTGGGTGGTGTGCACCAGAAGCAGCAATCTTGCATGCATTTCCCGGCCCACACATTTGGCAGCGGCTGTGTATTTTCGTGAGCTCGTCGAACTTTTCGGCTTCCACGCCCATCATCCCCACACCCTCATCAAAGTCGTCGTCACCGTCCGCATGCTCAAGATCCAGTATCGCAACCTTTGCTCCTCTCTTCGTCGCAGCTCCCGCCTTCCCTTTACCGCCTCTCGCACGCAAGGAGACGAGATACTGATCTTCGGCGTCAGACTGAATCATTTACGACAGGAGCACCGCTTACCTGCTCCGAGATCTCAATGCGGACAGAGATAATGGTCGTCTTTTTGTTCTTCTCCGCAGCGGTAACCTCCTCAAGACAGCCATCCCAGTCTTTTGCCGAGGTAAGGTTTACCTTGTCCGCTTTCCCAGATGCAATCGATAGCTTATACGATAGTTTGGGCTTCACGCTGACATCGGTGCATCCAACAGTGTCATAGATTATTTCCAAGGCTTCGGCAAAGGATGTGTAGTGGGTCAAGTTCTCGCGTTGCGTGCTTTCACTCTCGGCCTGCGGGATGTAGAGGATGAGCCCTGTGAGATTGTCAGCACGGTGTTCACCCCAGCAGACGACAGTAACGCACTTCGGTGGGGATCAGGCGCCATCTCCTCGGTCTCGGTCTTCTTCTTGCGAACGACCGGTGCATCACGATCCGAATCACTGATCAGCTCAGCGACAACGCGCTTGCGGCCTAGGGTCTTGTATATTATTCCAGGGGAGTTATAAACCGGTTTGTAATTCTCGTTTATAAACAGGCCGTTTATAAACCTGTTTATAAACCACCAGCTACAAACAGCCTAAAATTTGATTTTCTGCGCCGCCCCGTCCCAAATTTTTTTCCCGGCAACAGTCGTGCTCTTCTGACCCTCGACTGAACCATCTACCGACCACTCTGCAAGGCTTCGGATTGTATCGGCACCTGGTATCGGTTTTTCGGCAAGCAAATCTCTGAAAAATGGCAGACGGATATCGACACCGTCACGAAAAACTGCCAATGTAGTGTCGGCAGAAGTTCCGGCGGCAAGGTCATCAGCCTCGGCCCCAGCGTTAAGCGCCTCCAGCCCGGCCTGGCACTCGAGCGTGATGGAGGGTCCTGGTACGTTAGCGGCGCTGTTAGGCACTGCCTCATCGTCGACCGTAAGATCGATAACTGGCTCAGCCGGCTTGGCGACAGTCATGAGATCTTTGACAGACCTCCAGGATAAATCAGTTGTCCAGACTGAGGGCACTAAAAACTGTACATGGTGGTCAAGAGCAAGCTATGAAGGGTCACTGCCTACAGCTTCAGGCTCAACACCAATTTCAATGCTGCAGACCGATCATTCTCGCTCAAATCATACATGAGCAAATTTGGGAGTGAGATTGTGTTGTGTAATTGGGATTGGCATGGCCCTCAAAATTCAGAATAGATATGAAGGCTTCCAGCAAATATCCAGCACTAGTCAGAGAACATCGAGATGCATTCTGCCACTGATTCAGACACCACAGACTATCCATCGCCACTCAGATCACTGATCAGTGAATTTTGCAGACAGATTGCAAATTTGTGCAATTGGGATTGGTATGGCCCTCAAAATTCAGCACAGGTGGGAAGCCTTACAGCAAACATGCAGCACCACTGGTTAGAGGGCATCTGGATGCATGCTGGTACTCATTTCAATGCCATATACCAACCATTCTCGCTCAGACTGCCCATCGGCAGATTTTGCAGGGAGATTATGAATTTGTGCAATGAGAATTGGCATGGCCCTCAAAATTCTGCATGGGTGACAAGACTTCCAGCAACTATGCAGCACTGGTTAGAGGGTATTTTGATGCATGCTGCTACTGGTCTCGACACTGCAGGCCATCCATTCTCACTTACAAATCACCCATCAGCAAATTTCAGAGGGAGATCGCAAATAAGTTGTGATATTAGGCTAAGAGCATTGACCAAGTTCAGGACTGTGTTACAGTGGTCGGAGGACTATCTGATGCATAGTTGGACAAATTTCAATGCTGCAGACCATCTGTTCTCACTGGCAGATCACTCATTGGTTAATTTCTCTGGGAAATTGTGAGTTTGTGGAATTGGGACTGGCATGGCCCCCCAAATTCAACATGGATAGGAAGGCTTCCAGAAAACATAGAGCACTGGTCAGAGGGCATCCAAATGCATGCTGCCACTGAGTTTGATGCCATAGACCATCCATTCCAACTCAGATCACTGATTGGCAAACTTCTTGTAAATTTGTGCAATCGGAATTGGTATGACCCCCAAAATTCCGCACAGGTGAGAAAGCTTCCAGCATTGATGCAGCACTGGTTATTGGGCCTCCAGATGCATGCTGCCTCTGACTGCAGACCATTGATTCCACTCAGATAACTGATCAGGGAATTTTGCCGGGAGATTGCAAATTTGTGCAATTGTGATTGGCATGGCGCCCAAAATTCAGCACAGGTGCATGCTGCTGCTGATTTCGATGCTGTGGACCATCCATTGCCGCTCAGATCACTGATCAGGGAATTTTGCAGGGAGATTGCAAATTTGTGCAATTGGGATTGGCATGGCACCCCAAATTTAGCAGAGGTCGGACACCTTCTGGAAAACATGCAGCACGGGTTGCAGGGTATCCAACCGATTTCAACACTGCAGACCATTCATTCTCGCTTAGATCACCCATCAACAAAGTTCACAGGGAGATTGCAACTAATTTGCTTTATTGCAGTTGAGAGCATCGGCCAAGTTCAGGACTGTGAAATGATACATGCTTCCACCAATTTTAGCACTGCAGACTGGTCATTCTTGCTCAGATCACCCATTGGGGAATTTGGTAGAGAGATTGTGAATTGTGAAATTGGGATCAGCATGGCCCATGAAATCCAGGATGGGGGGAAAGCTTTCCAGCAAACATGCAACATTGGTCAAAGGGCATCCAAATGCATGCTGCCACCGATTTCAAAGCCGCAGACCATCCGTTCTTGCTGAGATCACCCATGGTTAGATTTCACAGGGACATTGCAACTAATTTATACTATTGCAGTTGAGAGCATTAGCCAAATTCAGGACTGTGACAGTTGTCAGAGGACTCTCTGATGCATGCTTGCACCGAGTTCAATGCCACTGACCATCCATTCTTCCTCAGATCACCCATTGGCAAATTTCGCAGGGATATTCCAACCAGTTGCACTATTGCAGTTGAGAGCATTGGCCAAGTTCAGGACTGTGGGACAGTTGTCAGAGGGCTCTCTGATGCATGCTTACACTAATTTCAACACTGCAGACCATCCATTCTTGCTCAGACCACCCATCAGCGAATTTTGCACCGAGATTGTGAATTTGTGGAATTGGGACTGGCATGGCCCCCAAATTTGGCACAGGTGGGAAGGATTCCAGCAAACATTCAGCACTGGTGGGAGGGCATCCAGATGTGTGCTGCCACTGATTTCGAAGCCACTGATTTCGAAGCCACAGAACATCTATTCCCACTCAGATCACAGATCAACAAATTTCACAGGGAGATTGTGAATTTGTGCAATTGGGACTGGCATGGCCCCCCAAATTCAGCACAGGTGGGAAGGCTTCTGGTAAACATGCAGCACTGGTCTGGGGGCATCCAGATGCAGGCCACCACTGATTTCCATGCTACAGATCATCTATTCTCACGCAGATCACTCTTCAGCAAATTTCACAGGGAGATGGTGAATTTGTGCAATTGGGATTGCCATGGCCACCAAAATTCAGCATGAGGGGAAAGGCTTCCAGCAAGCATGTAGCACTAGTTGGATGGCATCCAGATTTTTCGCCACTGCAGACCATCTGTCCCCGCTTAGATTGCTTATCAGCGAATTTCACAGGGAGATTGTGAATTTTTGCAACTGGGATTGGTATGGCCCTCAAAATTTAGCATGGGGGGGAGGCTTCCTGCTGGCATGCAGCACTGGGTTAGGATAGGATAGGTTAGGGTTAGGGTTAGGTGAGAAGGCTTCTGTAAAACATGAAGCACTCTTCAGAGGGCCTCCAGATGCATGCTTACCCAGATTTCAACACCACAAAACCATTGATTCTTGCTCAGATCAGCCATCGGCCAATTTCGCAGGGATCTTGCAACTAATTTGCTATATTGCAGTGGAGAGCATCAGCCAAGTTCAGGACTATGCAATGGTGGTCATCAGCCCCTCTGATAAATGCTCCCACCAATGTCACCACTGCGGACCAGCCAATCTCACTAAGACTGCCCACGGTGGTTGAGACCATCTTACCTGTTCAGAACCATGTGGTGATGGCCAAGGGGCTCTCTGATGCATGCATCTGGATGCCCCCTAACCAGTTCTGTGAATTTGTGCAATTGGAACTGGCATTCCCTCCCAAATTCAGCATGGGTGTGAAGCCTTCCAACAAACATGCAGCTAGGGATGGTCACGGGTACGGGTTCGGGTATGAAACAGTCGACCCGGACCCGGACCCGGAAAACCCGGACCCAAACCCGCGGGTCTACGGGTTGTCCACGGGTTGTCCGAATTGATCGGATCATAGCTGCCGAAGCTTGCCGGGAAGGTTTAACACCTTCAAAACATGAAATATGTTCACCGATTGAGATTTTAGATGCATCTGGTGCTTAACAAAAGCTTGGGAGTACCTTTGATAGTCGTTAGCCATGTCTAACTGCCTTGCAATCAGTTGAATTCCATAATAAATTCGATTTTCGCAGACCCGCGGTGTACCCGAAGGGTTTCGGGTCTACTAAATTTGGAACCCGTACCCGTACCCGGGCCGACCCGACCCGGAAACCCGCCGGGTTGACCCGTACCCGTGACCATCCCTACATGCAGCACTGCTCAGAGGGTATCCAGAGGCATGCTGCCACTGATTGTGTCACCACAGACTATCCCTTCTTGCTCAGGTCACTCCTCAGCAAATTTTGCAGGGAGATGGTGAATTTGTGTGATTGGAATTGGCATGGCCCCCAAAATTTAGCATGGGTGTGAAGGCTTCCAGAAAACATACAGCACTGGTCAGAGGGAATCTAGAAGCATGCTGCCACCCGTTTCAATGCCACAGATCATCTGTTCTCACTCAGACCAGCATTCACAGGGAGATTGTGACTTTGTGCAATTGGAATTGACATGGCCCCCAACATTTGGCACAGGTGGGAAAGCTTCCAGAAAACATGCAAAACTGGTCGGAGGGCATCCAAATGCATGCTGCCACTGATTTCAATGCAGCTGACCATCCATTGTCACCCAGTGGCAAATTGCGTAGACTTGAGGGATGGGGCCTTCGACGGTTTGGGCTGAGACTTATTAAGTTCTGTAGGTAAGTCTTAGTTGCAAGGAACACACCAATTTATCGGCAGCACGCCGCTCACGCCGCAGGTGCTGATAGATCTTGGTTTGATCGACAATTGTACGGGCATCTTGATTTGCGCGATCCCTGGTGTCGGTACGCGTGAAACGTGAGACAGTGCGCTCCTCTGGCATCGAATTTCCCAGGATGGAGAATACTTTTATGGCCACGAGCCTTGGATATGATATTAGCTACACAACAGATGAGGAAAATATTAATGTATACCGCGAGAATAGAGGATTCGGGGAGGTCTGCTAAGGAGCGCCAATACTGCATGGCCTTCGACCAGGTGTGAGACCGCACACTGAAGGGTGGATACTGGCGAGTGTAGGCCTCAAACTGCAACTTGAACACCTCCATGATTTCGCCCGCCATCGAGTAGCGATCAAATGCCGGCGAGTCACGAGAGGCCTGCAGTTCTTTGGCGAGAACCTCGAATAAGAACTCGCCTACCCGCGCGTAACTCGGCATCGAATCACGAAGGTCCTGGTCTGTGATAGCCTTTACCGAAGAAGGTGATGGGGTGGACGTCGATTTATCGAGTTGGTTGGCAGACGTCTTGAAGAGTATCGGACTTTTGACGTGCTCTTAAAGAATAATCAGACGGCATAATCCATCGCAGCAGTAGAATGAGCTCACCAGGGTCGAGGAAGAATCCTGAGAGGAAAAGGTTACCGCTCGGACCGTGGATCATCTGATCATATCTTCGATTGATGATCGCACTGACCTCCTCCCGGACATTCAAGGGGATAGAGAGGCTATTGTCTTCGAATAGATCATGTAGAACAGCGGTGAGATGACCCGCATTTTGCGCAATAATCACCAAAAATCGGCCCGCATTGTGCGCAACTATCACTGAAAACCAGATTTGAGCGGGATTCAAAGCGAACACTTTCAATGGATAGCCCTTGAGATTCTGAGCAAGACTGTCTGTTCAGATTTGCTGATTTCGCATTCCTCGCAAACCCTGAGGCAGTTAATTTCTCCCAGCTCAACACGGCATCTACTCGGCCATCACGAACCTATAGACTGGCTACGCTACAGCACTGCCACAGCCAGGATGCACTAGTGCAACGTTACGCGATTGCGACGTCGTACTCACGTAGCTCGAGTGGCTCGCCGCCGAGCTATCGCTCTGGCTGGGCGAGTGCGCGCTGCTCTTCCCGGCGTCGTGTCCGCGTCCGTGTGAATGGGAGTTGTGGGCGCCGGAGGGAGAAGGGGAGGTGGGGAGCGGCGCGGGGAAGGTGAGCGGGGGCGGAAGGGCGCTGAGGCCCGCGAGGTCGCGGATGGGCTCGAAGCCCGCGCGGTAGGTGCACCATACATGGGCGTGGAAGGCCGCGTGGAATGCGGCGGGCCAGGGGCCGGGGCCGGGAAGGGCCGGGTCTTGTTGGGTGCTTGGTGCGGCGGGGTGCAAGGTCGAGGAGGAGTGATGATGATTGGAGTGTGTTGAATGCGAATATGAATGTGAATTGGCGGACGTGGCGGCGACGCGCGCCGCGTCTTCGGGGCCCCGGCCAGGCAGCTTGACGCCCATTAACCAGATATCCACAGCGCTAAGACCTGGCGCTGCGTCCCCTACAATACAGATCCGTTAGTGTAGGGGTAGTCCGGACCACAGGCTTAATCGTGCCGCCCGCACTCGCGCTAGTCGTCGGGTCGTCGGCGCTGCTCCGCTGCGCCGACGCGCGCTTCGACGACGCGGGAATCCTGATCCCTGTACGATGGTCAGCGATCATGCCACCACAGAAGAGATAAGCCAGGATGGAGATAGAGGACGGCGTGATGGGGTGTAGACGGAGTTGCGAGGACGAGCCGCAGAGAGGGAAACGCAAGAGCGGGAACGCAAGAGGGGTATCGGAGGCAGATGTGTCCCGTGTCGTAGCCAAGTCCCAGTCAAGTAATCGCGGAGGAATGGCGTGGAGGGGCCAAGATTGTGGGAGGGAAAAGGAGGATTAGAAGAAATACGCACGGGAGAGCTGCGCTAGGCCGCGCGAAGACTGGCGAAGATTGGGAAGATCGGGGACGAGACGGGGAGGTGTGCGCAAGGTGTGCGCGCATTTGGCTGGCGTGGGATCGGCCCGATCGCCGACTTCCTGGACCTTCCCAGGAAAAATCGGTCATTCCGATTTGGCTGGAAATGCCCCCAAAGCAGCTTTGTTTATCCATACCCGAACCTGCCCGCCCCAACACAGCCACAACCCAAAACGGGATTCCAGAGTCGGAAACTTCCGATAGACTCGTTTCAACTCACCTTTGGTTCAGCTGACCCCGACCGTATAGGAATCTGAGAATTGAAACAAGATGAACCACACACCAAACACTAGAAACCCAATCAACAGAAATACCAGCTCACCAATCCAACTTTCCACAGACCCCTCTGCTCCCGAAGCTCAATGCTCTCGTGCATCAACTTTCTAGCTGGTTTTAAGCTGGAAATTTACGAATGTTGTACGAAATCCTGCTTTTGCTATGCTGGGTCGCATAAAGATTTGGATACCTGTCCTCATTGTGATGAGCCTCGCCGGTGTTCGAACGGAAAACCGCGCAAAAAGTTCACTTATGAGTCCGCACCATCTTCGTCACTTCGTTACTTCGCTTAGCGTTGCCGAACTTCGCTTAGCGTTGCGGAAGTTTGTGAGTTTGATCGCATGACAACTCGATCACAACGATTCCGGGCACGTGACTGCGCTTGTGATCACATTGGGACATGTCGCGTCGCCGGACTGGGATGCACAGAGTTGATCTGAGGCATGTAATCTCTCGAAAACACTTCAAAGTCAGAATATTGACAATTGGTTCACTCGCTGGAGGATAGATCACACAAATACACAGAGCCTGAGCTGTACCTATATTCTGCTTGTTCAAGTCCACTGTTCACGTGCTCCGGGTGCCATGCCTCAATTACGAGAACGGTATGCCCGCATCAAAATGTTTAGATAAAAACAAACTAAATCACACAAGAGATGATCTCCGCAAAACATGCAAAATAATATATTATAATTACTACCGGCGGTATGGAAAGATTCTGAGGACATCATGCCCTGCGGAATTGTCGTGTGATTCTGCTCATATAGTTTTCAGAAATGTACGCTGAGAATTGAGGTCAGAACAGCTGTTCTGGCTGAAATGATCAAAAACAGCTCAAAAAGGAAAAAAAAAATCGGCCGCGCCCTAAGTTCTGCAAAGAGCTGTAACTACTACATATGGTAATTTATTAAATTGCGACTTGCGGGACTCGAACTCACGCCATCCTGAAAACACTCAAAACAAAACAGACACACCATAACCAACTAGACTATATAAGCATAACTAAACTATAACCAAGGACATAATTGGGCATGTGCACTGCAGACTTTGAACTGACTGAACAGATTTTGTTTGGGTGAGAATCCAATTCCCAGGAGCCATTTTGACTCATTTTAAGCTGCTAAATCAACATATATTGACCATTCATAATGTTCAGAGGCACCAAATCCCTCAAACAACATTTGCTGTTTTGGCAGATCTATCCCCAGCTACTGATCCAGTGCTGATGGCTACCAGATGTTACAGATCTCCTGCCCTCAGGCTATCAGGGCTACCAAGCTGCAGTGGACAGCTACTGGGGCTACTGGGGGCTTCAGAACGTGTCCGTAGTTGTCCGGGTCCGCAGATTCGTCATCGTCGCCTTCGGTAGGGGGCGCGGATCCGTGGGCAGTGCCGAGGTTCGCTGCCTTGCGGTTGTCAGGACGAAAAGTCTTGAACGCGCGAGCCGTGTTTGAGTATGCAGCCCCGGTTTCCATGAGATCGCGTGCTGGAAGCACCAAATCATTATCAGCGCGTTCAGGACAGAATGACTGCAGTTTGTGCAGCTCGAGGTAGTCGCGGATGGCGCGAATATCATTTGCTGTGGATGGGTTAGAGTGGGATTTGCCGTTGTGTGGAATTTTATAGTCCAACTGTACGCGCCGAATCACGTCTCGAAGCGCGAATATGGAGACAGAGATCATGCCGAGCCATTCCCAGCTTCGGTTTGATCCTCGGGCATTGTAGATGACCTGCCTTAAATTTTAGTACTTGGCAGTCCGTGCATTCCGAATTACCTACCTTAAGCCAAAAATTCTGATGTTCTTGCAGAAGATCCATCTCCTTGAAGCCCAAAAGTTTTCCGCTCAAATTTGCGAGCCAATTCATCAGATAGGCCTCGCTGCGATGTAATGAGTAAAAAAAATCAGGGAGTAACTGGGAGAACCGAGCCGTACCGCAGTTTGGGATGCATGGATTTGAGTTCAGTCAACGCGCGGAAGATCGCATCTGCGTATTTCGGCATACGGCCAGTTCCACGGAACATTACCATCCAATGAACACTGATGCACAAGACTCCCCCAACATCGCCGCGCTTGATAGCGGCTCGGAGTGCCAGCAGTGTGAGAGCGTCGCGGTTGAATAAGTTGATGTTTTCGTAGATGGGATCGCGCTTCGTGACAGGTTGGCGTCGGAGTTTTGACACTCGACGCGCCGAGCACAGCTGCTGATGTACCTTTGCTGCCACGTCTCGCACTGACTGCCAGTCCGGAACCGACTCGACCCACTCCTCCAAGGTGTCGCACAGACAGAGGATACGAAAACCCTCGAGAATGTTGGCGGGGAGGGTGAGATCAATCATGAGTTCGTATGCGGGTCGGAATGGTGGGAGCTTTTTCGATTTCCAGCCTGCAGTGATCGGTTTGCGGCCGAGAAGACTGTTAATCTTCCACAGAGACCACAGGGACTTGCTGTTTGGAGTTCCCCAGTGCTCGTTCGCAGTCATCCGCGTGCCCGCTACCTTTTCATGGAATATTCCAAGCTGCTCTTTCCCGTACCGCCCAAGGTTATCGAGCAGATCTATGTCATCGCGGCGGGAGGCGGCGACCTTTGAATAAGGTAAGCAAGTACTGGCACAAGTAATAGAGACTAATGCGGACTTTGTCAAATAGAGAGGCGCTCAATTGGTCCCCAGCGCAAATAACAACACCGTGTCGCTTGATGTCGTCCTCGGTCATCTTCAACGAGCTTCGGAAGATGGTTGAAAAGACGTCAATAGTTCCATCCTGGCTCGACTCGTCAATTTGCATCGCCGGGAGGGTACACTGCTCTGTGGTGTGGACAGGAATGAGGAGGATGCTGGGAGGCTCAGAGATCGAGTCGGAGAAACGTGATTGGAGGATGGGATAACCCTGAACAAGTATGTCTTCAATATGCCACCGATGGAGCGCCTCCAGTTGTTGAACATCCTCTAAGGACGGCAGGAGATCATTCGGGGTGAATTCCAGGACGGGCAAGCGTGTTTTTCGAGGCGGCAGAAGTTCGAGGGGGAGGTCACCGATTACAAATCCCCACAGAACGATGAGAGTCGCGGTTGTGCCGTTATCGAAGTGATCATTGGAGCCAAGGCGTTGCTGTCCGACTCGGAACGCGAAGTTAAGGTTGTCCCAGATCAGCATGAACATACGCTCGTGCGCAATTTTTCTAACCGCCGCCAACCGTTCCTGGCCAAGATTTTTGACCTTTCGCAGCGTGCTGCAATATGAGAGACAGATGCCCGCATGGTTAAGAACCTCAAACTGTGAACGAGTAGCGCCGCAAGCGAGGAGGTAGAACGACATTGTCGTCTGGTACTCGGACGCCTTCTCGTTTCGCGCCTGCACCAGCATGCAGATAACAGTGGAAAGGACCTTAATATTTGGTTAAAGTTTGACAATTTCTGACAGATTTACCACGTACCAAGTCCACGTCCCGGCGCTTCTCCTTCCCAGAGTCAGTGTCAGCTCCCTCGCGGGCCAGCGAGCGAAGAAGAATGCACAGAGTCGGTGCGAGATACTCAGCATCAGCGAGGATTCGCTCCAATGAAAAGTTTTCCAGAGTGGTGCTGACTCCTTGGCCCTGCGGTGGTCTAAGAAGCTGTGCTAGCTTTGTGCCCTCCTCCTTCAAAATCTCGGCGGTTACCTTGCTGATCCATTGGGAAACAAGCTCTGGCTGCCGCTCCCGAATGAGGTCCAGGAGCTCGTCCCCGTGATTTATCAAAGTTTGGGACACTTGCGACGACTGGTGCTGATCTTTGGTCGTGAGCAAGTCCCCAAGAAATTCGTGCAGTGTTTTGTAACCGGCGGCCTTCACTGTGTCGAGAACCTGTCCGATGCGAAGCGCCGAAGCCGCCCTCCTTTCAGCCTCCTCTTCCCTCTCGCGCTGCGCCAAAAAATCGGCCCTGGCCGCCGCCTCCTCGCGCTGCTTCTCCTCCCACTGGTTCTGTGCTTCCATCATCGATGCCTCTGTCACTGGCTGGGCAACGCGTCGCGGTCGTTTCTGAGGCGGTCCAGACACGTTGATGAACTGTCCGGAATTTTCATCAGTTGCTTTCCGCTTTCCAGCCATCTCGGATTAGGTCTACGCGTGTCGCGATGCGTCGAATGTGTAGCGTGAATATAGAAGGGAGTGTGGTGGAATTATGGTGCATTTAGAGTTGGTAGAGGTGATTATGAGCCAATGTGGGCCAAGTGAGCGTCGGCTGACCCGCCACTGTCAGTGAGGACCAGCGTCACTGTGCGACGCGACGAGGAAAAAAAGAGTGATGGTGCTGATCGGGCTTCGGACGCTTCGGACCATCGGCGGTAAGTCTTAATATGGTATCGTCGGAGTTTGAAATTTCCATCTATCAATCTACGGCTAAGTGCTTCCAGCCGTTATAGTAAGTATTACTTTGCTTGCTCGTCAATACTCCCCCACGATAACGGCTGGACACGAGCCTATGTATAGGCCAGTGAGCACACAAATGAGAAAGCATTGCTGACGACTTTTGGCTGTGATTGATGGCACTGGCAGCCCGGGCCCCGATCCGATGGTCACCTGATATCTCTCGTGTGGCACAGATCAGGCTCACCTCTTGGGAATGGAATGGGTCTCCATGGTCATGGTACAGATTACTAGTTAAAAACTGACTGTTACGCACACACATCTGGGGATGTGCAACATCTGATGTTGCTACATGGATCGGCGGCCATTATACAAGGTAAGTGTGGAAGTAGACATGGAGGCTAGCACCCTCACTTAGCAGTTGTCTCAGAATCATAGCAGAATTCACCTATGGGGGATCTCAATGCCATGGACCATTCATTCTTGCTCAGATCAAGTTAAGGACTATGTTATGGTGGTCAGAGGGCTCTCTGAGACATGTTTCCATGATTTTGCTTGGGTAATGCTCTCAACCTCAACAGTGCAACTGGTTGAAATATCTGGAACAAACTCTCATCAACCGCAGCCATTACGAGGCAGCATAATTGTTTTTTTTACTTTCATCCTTCTTCGCTTGGTGACAATTCCTTGTTTCAGAGGTCGCAACCTACCTTGCAGACCAGGAGGCCTTGAGCGCGGAGAAGAGATATCTCCAAAGCTCGCTGTCTCGTGACGGGAAGTGAGTCATCTTTGGTGCGCACCCCAAACTGCTCTGTTCGATCCACAATCTTTGTACCCTCGACTGTGACACCACCTTCAAGCCTGTGGCGGGCGAAATGCAAATTTTCGAGATTAATGGGTGGTTGGTGGCGATTAATGAGTGTACGTGCATCGTTCTTCGGCTTTTTCGTCAATCACATTGATCACAGCAGTGACGGTTATGCGTGTCTGGATGGAAGTCCATGATCGTGCATAATGTTGCCGCGACTTGCGACTTGAACCTCCCAAGTCCACTTTTGAAGTCGACTTGGAACGAGTCAAGTCGAGTCACGTGTACGACTTGATGCGACTCGCGAGTCGGCGCAAGTCGACTCGAGGTGACTTGAAGCCACTTGAGTCGATAGAGAAAAATTGAAAATACTCTAATCATTATTTATGGGCCACTAGCAGCTGATATAACGCTCTGGGAGCCTTTCCGAGTCACGAATACCGTTTCTTTCACTACTACACCGCCAATTTGGTCGGAGCTCCCACGGACGTCCCGGCTACCATATCGGGACTTGTGCGTGGGGAGATCCGAGAGAACCTCCCCGGGATACCAAAAACTACAATCCCCTGACCATTCTGAAATCCCCATATCCCCCGGAGCTCCTGCATGAGCTCTGCAGAATATTACACAGGCCAGCACAGACCATCCAATTATGTAATGAATAAAAATCAGATTATTGGGGAAATTTTTGTATTATAATGTAATGACTACGACACAACGGATGACTACAGGACGAGATGGGAGACAGAATGGCCACACCCATAACGGGATCTAAGAAAATCGAAGAGAATGTTGTTGGGGGAGTCGGGTGGGATGGAGACAGCACTTGGTGGAAAACGCGCCCAGACAACTTGTGACAACAAAGCCAGAGCCCAGATGACTTGCAACATGTTGCACTGTTGACTCTTGAAGATACCAGATAGTCTTGAGGGGTTCAGGCTTGAGAAAGGGAAGCAGTCCACCTTGACGCCACCAGTGATTGTGTTGACTTGCAGGAGTCAGAAGTCTTGGAGGCGACTACAGAGTAAATGGAATTGAGCGCTGTGCGTCTCTTAAAGAGCAGAATAGATGTGGTTGAGGCGTTGAGTGTTGCATGAGGCCATCTTGTCGACAATGGGCCATCGAGCGATGAGGAGGACGGGGGTGAAGTGGGCGGAAAAGAAGAGACAGCGCACCAACGTTGGCCTTGTTTGGTCAATCACGTCAATGCGCACGGACCATGTCGTACACATGTCGCACCACCAAAATGCAACGGGGGCAAATAGGCACATTAAGCCTGGACGGATGGGTCTCACACAGGCACAGAAGAGGTTGAATGGGATATTTTTTGAGAACTGTACAGAGAGAGAGCTTGTTGACCAAAAATCTAAAATCATCCCAGAGCCGAGATCACAGAATGATTCTCGTGGTGTTCCGCTAATATTTTGTCAGATCTCTTCGGATATCGTGCCTCTGACCTCTCAGCAATACCTGACCAAATTGGGGGTGTACCACACAGTTTAGTGTTTATCCGAAGGTTTCAACGGTTCTGCCGCCATAATACCGCCCAAGATATTCCTAAGCAATGTCTACCAGCTCAATTTGTTTGCGGGTCGCTGTCTGTTGCAATCTGTGGGAAATGAGCAACGAAATGGTGGGACACGCATAATTTCCGACTTGCATTGGTTTGTCCTTGCAACTGAACTCGCAAATTCACAAGATGAGCGAGACACCTCACCCTCGACGTCCAGCGAGTGCAAGAAACCTGGCCAAAAATCTGGTTGGATGCATTATCGACTGCGTGGCCATCAAGATTTTGCCCGGCTGATCGCGTGCGATTCTGGTGAAGATGAGTGCACGTGTGATCCCCTGAGGCGGCAATTAAACATATGCACCTGTATCGAGGATGTGTGGACGGTGACTTCGCTCACCTACAACTGGCATTAGACGAGATTAAAACTGTGGTCATGTAGGGTCAAGTACTTACTGCAAGAGGATATTTAGATTAAAAATCCACCACATGTATGTTAGTGAGGCCATTTTCGAAACTCCAGAAGTAAGTTTGGGATTGTTTGGCAGGCTACTTTGAAGTAGCACCTTTGTGCCAACTATGATCCACAAATTCTGGGAAAATTCACAGCACATTCTGAGGCTCCATAAGCCATAAATAATTGGTGTCCTACGAAAATGTGGTGTGGAACTTTCCGAGTTGAGCAAACATGTCATTACATAATTACACTCCACAGTTTGAGGACTCACACAAGGGGTACGTAACCGCATTCGGAAACTCTGTATCTAAATCCCTCGCCGAACGCATCTCTGCCTATGCCACGCGTGAAGTAAGTCTCGTGCGCGCGTACGCCCGCATCCTCGACACCGGCGCCTCGACCCACATGGTACCTACCCTGGAGTGGTTCATCGCAAAGACCTTCAAACAACTTGAGCCTCCGACGCGGGTGCGCTTTGGGGATGAGAGTTTTGCAGAAGCTACCGGGGTCGGAGAGGTCCAGCTACTGAGCATCGTGAAGGGCAATAAGTTTCTCCTCACCCTCACCAACGTGCTCTACGTCCCGTCGTTCCAAGTGTCGCTGGTATCAGTCCACCAACTCGCGAAGAACGGAAACTTTACCTCCATATTCGGGCAAACCGGCGGACACGTACTCGATCGAGAGGGACAAGTCGTCCTCGAAGTCACGCACGACCTCGGGCTATACCACATTGCTGCCGAGCCCGTAGTCCAATCCGAGCACGCGCATGCCGCCGTCGACATCAACGTTCTGCATCGTCGCATGGCGCATCTTGGCATGGATAGCCTAGAACGGATGGTGAAGAAGGGCCACCTAGGCGGAGTCGACCGAGTCACCGGAAAACCGAAGTTCTGTGCAGCGTGCGCCACCGGAAAGATGCGGAAGCTCCCATTTCCGACCACCGGGCGTCAGCGAGCGACACGTCCCCTCCAGATCATACATAGCGATGTTGGAGGGCCTGTCACACCACAGTCGCGCGACGGCTTCAGGTACTGGATTACCTTCACGGATGACTTTGGCGGCTTCCCCTGGGTCCTCTATCTCAAGAAGAAGAGCGACGCCCAGGCCGCCTTTAACCAGTGGAAACACGATGTCCAAGCCTTCTTCGAGGAGGAAATCGGGGAAATCATCTTCTCCGTAAACTTCATCGACTTCTTGCGCACTGACGGCGGGGGGAGTACACCTCAAATGCTTTCGAGGCAGAGCTCAAAGCTAGCGGAATCATCCACCACATGACGGCCGCACACACACCTGAGCAAAATGGAGTCAGTGAACGCCTAAACCAGACACTCGTAACGACTAGGGATGGTCACGGGTACGGGTTCGGGTATAAAACAGTCGACCCGGACCCGAACCCGGAAAACCCGGACCCAAACCCGCGGGTCTACGGGTTGTCCACGGGTTGTCCGAATTGATCGGATCACGCCTGCCGAAGCCTGCCGGGAAGGTTTAACAGGAGTGTATTATCGATGAAATTATTTGTCTATGTTTGGCATATTTGACACCCTCCCTGGATGCAAACAAGTGCCTGGCGGCCACACTGAGAGCTCAAATGACAACAAATTCTTGAAGTTGCCTGTCTGAAGGTGGATTGGTCCTGTGGGAGGTATGAATCTCTCCTTTCTTTCCTTCTTTCTCTTTCCTTTTTTAGTTATTTATTATTTATTATTAAGCACCCACAAACACCATTACCGAGCCCCGCCCACCCGGAAAGCTGGTCGAAGAACGAAGCTAAACCTCTTGTGCGCTGGGGTCCAGATTTGGTACCACTGCCCTTCCGTCCACGGACCACCAAGCGCACGGACCGCCAACGGCATTCGGTGCTCCTTTGACTAGCTGGCATAGAGGGCTGAGCCAGAGGTAATGCCTTTGGCAAGTGAGCGAAGATCTTTGGACATGCGAGTACGGTCGGCGGCATGGTCGCGGTTGACTTTTGATTCTGATTCCCGATTGATGGACATCTAACCACGCCCACGTGATATATATGCACCCGTCTACGCGTAAATTAGATATGATTGTCTAGCCTATAAATGGCCTGGAACTACTACTCCACGAAGTAGTGGTGCCATGCCATTAAATATAGCCCACCCAGAGAGTGCCTCAAGCTTAGGTGAACCAATCCTAATATAGACTGCCGTCGCAACCTCATCAAACTCGTCAGAGACCCAACGGAAGGCATCTTCCCTTGGTGTGTCAATGAGGCCGCGAAGCTCATCCAAAGCCGCCTGAGTAACCGGGATGGCTAGATTCTCGAGACCGTAGTTGGCTGGCATGTCAAAGACAACATTTGGCGCAACACCTGATGGCAGAATCCGATTGCGTTGCTTTCGCGTTTTCTTGTTGTTGAAATAGTCAACAAACTCGTCCAGTCCAGTCTGAACTATCTTGGACCAGAGCCAGCGAAAGAGGCTTCTAAATAGAGTTTTAAAACAGGGTTTTCAGATTCAGAGGGGAAGAACATGCCTGTGCAACAAATCTCCCGGAATGAGATGAATACGGCCTTCTTCAATGATTGCCCGGAGGGACCATCCGTTAAATTGCCGGTCATAGGACCAAGTCGACTCGATCGAGATGTTGGATGTGCTTTTCACTGCAACAACTGGCCGCCATTCATCGGCTGAGAGTTCGGGAGCAAAGACTTCTCTGCATTCATCGTCAGAGAGCTAAAATTAATCGACAGAAGGGTCGCACCGCAATGTAGTCTGAAATGCAGCTAACCAGCCCAATTCGCTGCCGCCATCGAAGGTCACTTGGACAGAAGTAGCTGGGAGACATTCAGCCATGAATTAGAGCTGCTGGAAAAAATAAAGTCACATACCTTGAAAGTCAGAGACCATATCCAGAAACAAATGACCAACGGTGTCGCTGAGCCGTGAGTTTGGGACGGCCTTGAGCAGAAGCACCTTCCCGACATGGTCGCGCATTCCATATACATCGATTCCTATACCAGGGCCCATTCGAAGTGCCTTTTCACCGAGTTTCTCATGACCATCTACGTGAATTTCCTGAAAAATACCAATAGCATTGAGTGCGGTGCGGATTTTTGGACCCTTGCCACGGCCCGGGCGGCGCATGTCAGATGGTCTTTGGCCGACGAGTCCCTTCATTGTTGCCCGGACAAAATCCCTGAGTTTTAGGTCAGCACAACATTCACAAATCTCTGTGGAATGCATACCGAGGAATTGTGAGATTCAACCTCAAGGAAGCAATTTGCTTGACGGTGTCCGGTCCTTGCCCCTGATAGACGTCTCGAGTGATGATGTCTGCAATCGCTTCTGTTGCCTCCTCGACAGCCTGAAATTTGCGAGAGCTCGGTACATGGAATTTGAGATTCAAGGCTTTGAGCTTTGTCAATCTAAATACTCGGTGAACTTGCGATAACCATTGAACAGGCAAGGTGAATATGTACCCAATTTTAATGTGATGCTTCTCTTCAAGATAGCGAAGGCGCAGTTCACGAGACAGGGATTTGTGTTCGAAGTCAAAGAGTATTTCTCTGAGCTCTTCATCTGGGGGGACTGCAAAGGATTAGAAAAATCATATAGCATTGAGCAGCAAAAATAATGCTTACAGACGCCGTTGTCAGTGCCATTGGCACCAGTGGCATTAACCATAGGCAACCCAGATTTGGAGCTCCTGTTTTATACCACAACTGACGGATAAACGGCTGGTAATATCAATTTAACTGTGTGAAATTTCGGGCTTTCAGATCGGACACAGACAATAGTACCTTTCCTGGAGTCATATGGATCCATTATATCGTGGGTGAGTTCAACTGACGAGTCAGTAATTTTCAACAATAAAGATGTTGCCGGTCTCCTTTTGGGAGCAGTGACTCCGACCATATCAATTCAACCGTGGGAGAAATCCTGCATTGATGCGCAAGCGAACATCTGGGCTCATGCCGACTCATTTAATTGCCTCATTCTGTCCTCATAATGTGGGAGAAATACCGGCGTTGAAACGAGTCATCCCTATGCAACAATAGAGTCTCATTTCCGGTCTGAATTACCAATGAGAGTTGTCTGCAAATGATAGAACATTGTATGAGCGTGTGGTCGGCTCGAAGGCGTATTTAAGCAGGCCTCAGTTGATTCTAAAATTAAGCAGCTCTTTCCTGTCCCTTCTATCCTTTTCTCATTGCGCCCAAGCAATAAATGGCAATGCAGGACTCAGATACTGATCCTGCTCGTTGCACCGGGGAAGATACTTGTTTGCGTCATTTCCAGTACAAGACCAACGTCGGACGCTGCCATAAATGTGTGCTTATCGCAAACACTCCCGTGGTGGAGCATGACAGAATAAATGTAAGATGTACCTGACAGTAACACCATGCCGTTTTCCTCACACTTTCCTGCAGGCTTTGGGACAATGCTCGGAATGTGGTAACACATCGGCTCGACTCAGCACTGAATATTGCGGCCTCTGTGAGAAGAAGAACGGTACAGTACCCTCTCTTTCGGAGTATCAAATATGAACTCACTTCTGATGTGCAGAGAGACGTGTTCAAAACACGAATGTTTCGGGGGCTACATTGGTATCTTCTTCAGATCGGCAAGGTAGTCACGAAACCAGTGTTCTGCACATTACACTGACCATCATTCGCAGCACCAGACCCCTTGACATCAGGTGTTCGAAATATTGGACAATTTCACCGTTCACAGTGGAAGGATGCCGCGAACTTCAATGGTTCGAGCATCAAGGCTCAACAGTCCACCGTCGCAATCACCGGGGCCAATATGGCGACTCTCAAAAGCAACAACCTGGCAACAAACGAGTGCTACGTATTTGTTCTGGAACCCTTCGTGAATTCCAAAGCTTGTGAATTTCTTCCAACCTTTGAGGTCATCCGAGAGGCTGCAATTAAATTCTCAGGTGCGAGTATCTTTCACCATATGTGAACATCCATTTATTCAACTACTGTAGACATTGTGGCCAATGGAATAGCCAGCTTCAACTCTAGCTGGGAGGACGCCTCAGAGTCAAGTCTAGTCTGGTGAGTTCCTTTGGTTTTCAACGTTGAAGCTGAAGCTGAGATGAATGAAACAGCTCAGACATGAGACTTTCCCGTATGAACAATGTTCATCTCGAAATTGAGCCTCAATCGAGCTTCCGCGATGTTTTTCATGTGACGCTGAAGGACTGTGGCCAGAACCTGGACAAGACTGTTCCCACCAAGTTTCGAAACCGAAAATTTGCCACGTTATATATGGAAGCACACATTGACGTAGAAAAGGTGCAATCTACGCCTCTTGTCCTATATATATTCAAAACTGATGTTTAAATAACGTTCCACGCTCGGACTGGAGTTCCACCGCCCCCCGGACTTTTCAAGTCCAAAAAGCGAATTTGGACCGAGAACAGCAGCATTTCTCTTGGTAGTTCACTTCTTTCAAGCAAAATCTATGTTGTCGGAAGCAGTCTGACAACAAGACGTACCCATTTGCAGAGTCAGCACTCGCCCGAGTATCTCAAGGCTGTCGCACAAAATAAATGGGAGAATAAGCTCCCTGTCGAGCGGAAGCGACAGTTACAGCAGAGACAGGCAGAAAGAATCCCTTTCTCGTCTTCAGCCTTCCTGGATCAACTGGTCAAAGTCATTGTGTCAAATGACCTGGTATACTCTGTGTCCTCTCACTTGTGCTCATGGTTGACTTATGTATATTCAGTCCATCAATCTCATCGAGAACCATGACTTCCGCGATTTACTGCTCATGCTACGAGACACGCTGCGCGAGCAAGATATTCCTCACCGAACCAAGATTCGAAGTCTGATTATCGATGCTTGGACTGCATATTACTTCGAACTCAAAGCTGAGCTTGGGGTAAGTGGACACAATTTCTTGAATATATGTCAAGGTGACAAACATGACAAATAAATTGTAGCACGCACTTGGGAAGATCAGCTTTACAATGGATATCTGGAGCAGTAAAGCACTCCAACCATATCTTGCGATTACTGCGCACTGGCTCGGTCTGCAGGCAGGTACCAGTCAACCTGCTTTACACCAAGCTCTCCTTGCCTTTCGACGCATTCGTGGCGCTCACAGCGGCAAGCGCATGGCACTCATTATTTTCAATATTCTTGACCAGGCTGATATACTCCATAAAGTGCGTGGCTAGTACAATTGTCGCGCATCTTTTTGATATGCATTTTTAGGTTGGGCACTTCACCATGGATAACGCCTCCAATAACACGACTTTCATGACCCACCTTGCCATTCTCTTGCGCGGGAGAGGTATCACTGGTTTTGATGCCAAGAACAATTACATCCGCTGCTTTGCCCACATTATCAATCTCTCCTCGCAGGCCGTGATCAAACAAATGGAGAAGGAAGACGCCAACGATACATATTCTGATTCCGACACAGACGATGACGGCACAGAGCTTGACAGCTCGGGCGATGATGTCGAGGAGGTCATCAGCCCACAAGTACGTCAAACTCGGAAGGCGGGTCCCATGCATCGCGCACGGAAGACTGTTGCCTTCATACGGAAGGGCGGTCAGCGGCGTGATCAGCTGCTTGACATCATCAAGACAGGCAATGCAGATGGCCTGTGGACACAGCTCATCACTGTCGATGGTGGCAACACATTTGAGAAGGACACTGTAACCCTCTCTCCTGTGATGGTGCTACCTGATGTGAAGACGAGATGGGACTCTGTATTCTATATGCTTCGTCGGCTTCGGTACTTACAGCAAGTGCGTTAAATCCTCCTTTTAACTATGCCAATCATTTTGACGATTATTTTCTAGCCAGTTGTCCATTTTTTCTCGAGGAATCGCGATGCACAAAACTTCAGTCACCCACTTCACAACCGTCATTGGAATCAGTTAGAACTGATGGAGTTGATTTTGCAGGTTTGCCATGACCTGATTTCTACTAAACTCATCGGTATTCTGACTGTTGTACTAGCAACCACATACCGTGCAAACAGCAATGTCGGTTGAAAATACACCAATCCTGGCAGCCACTATGATCTGAGGACGTAGATAGATGCGGATTTACCCCAGAAATCGAACGTAAATTAGATATGGGCGGTAGATTGAGAATTGAGCCCGTAAAGAGCAAAATACTGAAAACGATCAAAAATGACTCAAAATGGAAAAAAAGTGTCCGTGCCCTAAGTTCCGCAAAGAGCTGGCTTGTTGGCTTGAAGCCAAGCCAAGCACATCACTAGACGGCACTGTGTAGCCGAATTGCCCTTTGCGAGGGGGTTTCTTGGGGCCCAGTGTGAGCTGTGCGAGACCGTCTGCGACGCTGGGCAACGAATCCGAGGATGCGGTTGGGGAAGGAAGTGATTCGGAGTCCGAGAGAATCTTCTGAAAATTTGCTGTCTGATCCGAGTCCGTCTGTATCCGTCGTTTGCTGTCTATTCCGTCTGCAACCGTGCCGCGCCGTGGGTTCTAATCACGATCTAATCACCAGATGGACCGGTACGGTCTGGCTGGTCTGGCTGCATGAGAGAGGAAGCAGAGATGTCTTGTGCTGTGCTGTCCCAATCCGTACGTACTGAGCCTACTGCCTAACACCGCCAAACAGCCCGTCCCGATCCGCCACGACCAGCATAGCTGGTCCAGTATGCAATCGAGATGGCATTCTGGCGAGAATATAGCGTGTGGACGGACATAATTGTTTTGAGAGTTTTGCTTGTTATCTCGAAACAGGAGAAAAGAGATTGAATACATGCAATGCGCAGCACGTCATCGGCGACATTGGGAGGGAAATGGGTAGCAGCAAATATGATTCAAGTGCCATCAGCACGATTATTGGCACTGCAGGATGTTGGGATGAAATACACAAGTACTAGGAATATGCATACTGCAAAAAAAAAAAAAAAAAATCTCCTGCAAACAGTTCCGTCGGCGCGATTAGACGGGCCTCCGAGAGAGTGGTGTGACAGTGCTATGCGAGTGCATATATCGACCAAATTTGACCATAATATGAGGGGATTCAGAAAGAGATAATTAAAATAAGGAATAGAGAATAATGACCGTGATACACACTGCCACAGAGCAGGCTCGATACACGCTGCGATAGCGCAGCTCGATACACACTGCCATGGGGCAGCTCAATACACACTGCCATAGGGAATCTCGATGAAACCGTAGGCACGATACGATTGGTGCCTACAGCCCCGTCAGCACCATAAGATTGGTGCCTCCAGTAATCTCTCACTGCACATCCATCTTGTGTGCACTACTACCAGCAGGGATTTGATAATGATAGATTCGATCCCTCGATGTGCACGCTGGCGCACCGTCAGCAGGGACCTCGATTAGATACCCCGGTGGTGCAGCTGAATACACCTGCGGGTCGATACTAGATTTCCCAACAATGCAGCTGAATGCACTGTTGGAATGGGATATAGTATATGTGGAAGTGGGATGGTGAAACAGTGGGGCCAAGCAGATAATAAACGACGGGAAGAGAGACACAGAGGAATATGCAACAAGTATAGGATGGGGCACGGAATAAATTGGCAAATGAGGTATCAAGATATATGATGGAAATTTCGGGATGCAAAAGGAGAAGGAGGAGGACTACGAGAAGAGTAATGAGAAATGAACGCCCAGGAGGAAATTCAAAGGGCACAGGGACGACAGGTGATTCGGGACAAATTTCGGTAAATTTGATACCAGTCAATTCCAAGGAAGTCTCATATGAATAGAGATAGATGTAGGAGTGATTCTCAGTCTAAGGTGGACCAGTACGACGAGGTAAGCCGGATAGCCATAGTTGTCGTCACTGTGAGAGAGTTTTCACACCAAAGACCAACGGGAGACCAGCCAGGCTAGAAGAGGACAGAGAAAGCTAGAGTAAGCTTGAGGAAGACGTTAGAGGCCAGCCTGGATGAACAAAGGCCTCGAAACAATGTCGTTCTCTTGGACGGTGAACATCCAGAGAGAAAGAGATGAGAAGCACGTGCCAGAGACACCCTCTCTCGTAAATAGCTCCTCATATCAAACCCAGTAGTTTAGCCTCACATACCACCCACTAGTTTACCTAGGTACTGCTGCATAGCCACTACGGCCAGGTACAACAACCCAATAGAATCCCAGTTCCAGTTCCAGTTCCAGTTCCAGCTCGCCATCTCATGATGATGTTGATCGGCCTTCTCGGTGTTGAAGACCGAGATGGCTACGGCTCTGGACCACTTACCCTACCCTCGCAAGCTCGTGTAGATTCAGCTCACAGCTATGAGAGCCAGAGCACAAAGCCGGCTGACTAAGAGAGCGTGAAAGAGTGATGCCATCGGTGATCGATGATCAACTCACTTCGTTGTTCTTGGTTGGTTTTTGTTCATCTCCATTGCTTCCGAATCCCCTTGGCTTGGATACTTCAGTCGAGTGGCTCACACCAACCCTGATTCTGACCATTTTGGTCAATCCTGTGATCTCCTATCCCAATCAAGTACTCGGATCTCACCCGCATTGAATGCTGCATCCTAGGACCCACTCAGATTCAGGGATATGCTCTCCTGTATGCTGCCCACAGCCTGAGGTCTTTGTTACCTGGAGGTCACTTTCTTACTCCCTACTCTGGGGATTCTATCTTGCTCTTTGCTTCGGCCATGGCTCTTAATTACCAGATCAAAGCAGACACCAAGCCGTTACCAGCTTTAATGCTATCTGGGTCCTGGCTGCCAGACATTCTATTATCAGTGTTCCTCTCATGCACCGAAACAGCTTCTGGCCAATGAGTCAATTTCTCCACGATTTTGTTTGTATGCTCTCACGGCTTGCTTTGCAGGCTTTATTCATGCGGATTTCGCCTCTGCCATATTCTGTGCATGCGGACTTTCCGCCTCTGCCGCCATTCCATGCATGACCTCTGCCATGTGTGTGCTTGCGGATTTCCCTCCTCTGCCGCCATTCCGTGCATGTCCACCCGACCTCTGCATGTGGATTTTCCGCCTCTGCCACTATTCCGTGTGTTCTATGTTCTGTGTATGTGGATTTCGCCTCTGCTGCCATTCTGTGCATGTCGAATTGACCTCTGCTACTATCGTTGCATGTCGATTTAACATTGGCCTTATTCTGTGCAAGCAAATTCCAGCTCCGGTATATTCTTTACATGTTGATTTGGCCACTGTCGCCTTTGTTGCATGTCGATTCGACATTTGCCTTGCTCCGCATAAGCGAATTTGGCTTTGGTTATTCTCTATGGACGCCATTTTGGCCCTTCCGGCATTCAGCGCATGGCTGCCCTCTGCCAAACTCGGTCGGTGTCTTGGGTCTTTCCAACATACTGTACCTCCCGATTCGGCCCGTCCGGCCTTTTGTGCAGGGGAATCTTCCTCTCTGCCAAACTCAGCACGTATCGGTCTGGTCATTGCGGCATCTATATACTTGCCCTTTTGCCTTTTACATCCTTTATATATCGTTTCTAGCCGGGCAAATTCCGTGCACGCCGTTCCAGGTCATATTCCATGCCTGCCGGGCCAGCTCCGGGCATATTCTATGGATGTGAATGTCCTCAGACACCACTGCTTTGTCCGCTGATTGGGTTTAGCGCAGAGGCATGATGGCTTTCCTGCAAGTTCATTGCCTAGTAATCCACAGGATGTCCTATAATTTCTTCCTTTTTCCTTGGCTCTCGATGCAATTTGGTTCTGTGGAGTGCTTACCAGACCTTTTCTGTTGTTTATTTGTTCCTAGTTACGTATTCGAGTGGCCATAGAGGGTACCATCCTTTTCTTTTTCTGTCCTTATAACTGACATTGAGTGCTTTCTCTGCCTTCTGTTCTGGTTTCAAATTTTCTTCGGTTCATTTTCGCTTTCTTCATTTGTGTCAGTACTTGATTCCCGCTGTTTTGGCGGTAATTTTGCGGCCGCTCTGTTTCCGTCATTTGTGGTTCATCTGCCAGCTTTATGCAACTCAGTTACTTCCCTTTTGTATTGTTATTTGCCCGGAATTCAGGGACACCTGCCAGTGCGAATCAAGCCCACAGCGTACACAGGCCAAAGTTCGATCGTGTGTTCTGGCTGCATTAACCAACTTCTTTGGGCTCCCTTTTCATTTGCAGACTTCCTTCTCCCCTTCATTTACCTGCCATAAAACCCTACAAAGTTGTTTTTAAGTTCTCAACTCGGTCAATCTGGGTCCATGATGACTTTACATTATATTGCATCTATCCGCTTTAGCTTTACAAGCGATATTTTCTTACAGAATTTGGATCGACCCGTATTTCTTGCTTTACATTCCGTGCACATTCCTTTTTGGTATTACTGCTCTTTTCCCCCTCAGCCGTTGTCCTTGCTAGCCGGGTTTCGATTGTTCTGCCAGGACTTTAATTCAGTTCTCCAGCTTGGTATCATTTGTATCCTTCATTCCTTGGCTTTCTTAGATCCACCCTTTACCATTTCCGTCCTCTTGCAGCTATTTTTGGCCGTGCATCGCAGCGCCACCGTCGCTCCGTGTCGTGCACATGGGGATGATGACTTGTTGAGCCTGCTATGGCAATTGAGTGATTTTGTCGTGTCATTGACTGCACCTTGGTTCAATATGTTTTGTTTGGGCTTCTTGGAATGTTATCATTGTGCGGATTGGTTAATAGTCTCTTTCAGCATAGGATTCTTGACTGTGTACTCGTTCTCACACTCTGACTGTGGATTTACTTACTTATGAGCTATCTGGCCAGTACGTCGAATGTCGGTGCATCCTGCTGTCCAGAATTTCAGTTTTCAAGTACCAGACTTTGCATCAGGGAAAACCTCCCTGAGAATTTTATGCAATTTTGTCAAATAGTTTTTTGTGCCTCGAAGAAATTTGCAATTTTCGCAATTTTGGTCACACTTTGCGCAAATATATCTACAAATGTGCAATCTTTGTTCTGAATTTTCACATTTGATGGAACCTGAGATACTTTTATGCTCATTTGGTGAAAAATTTGACAACCTCCCGGTCAGCTCGTTAACTCTATATATTTCTGGTATATGGTCTAGTGGTTAATTGTTTCGACTTTATTAACCCTTGCGTTGGTTCAATACCCCAAGGTCCCGTTTATTTTGCCACTGCTGCCTTCCCAGCCACTCGTTAAATCACCTATGTCCTCTTTTTTCGTCCTGAGGGACACGGAAAAGGGACATAGGAAGTCGCCAGGCTGCCTCCTGCTGGCGCCTGTCAGAAAATATCAGTATCCCCCTCCTCCTAAGTCATTTACTGATAATTGGACGGGGATTTCTCACAATGCTCGTGTACATGCTTTATCCTAGTATAGAGTTGCATAAATATGACGATCAGTCCACGGATTGGCGAAGAATACTGGACATTTATCCAGCACATTGTACGACCTCCACTCTGGTGGTGCGACAGGACCAAACTTCGGCAAGAGATGGATACTACGTCGAATGTTATCCACAGGGATGATGCTGGCCAAACGATCACCGTTCCTGATGACTCGGGAAACCTTGTACATCAAGTGGTGTCGTTCCGGCTGAGGTTTGAATGCTGAAAACCACTCAACATATGCCAAATATTTTGGCGGCCTAACATTCAATGGAAAAACAGTCTTGGCAAGTCGTGCTGGAAGGGTAAAAATCACCCGCACCTGAGCGATTCGGTATCCTAATCACCAAAGTCAGCGAATGAAGTGAATCAGATGACCCAGAGGGGGACACACCAGTGGTACCTGCCTTGTCGCCCTGCCCTGTATTAACCAATGCCGTGTCAAATCGTGCCGGGACATCATCTCCGTTCTTCAGCACCTTCCTCGGCTGAACGTGGATAGAGTCAACGATGGAGTCCGTGGGGCCGTCGTTAGCATACGGGTCCGATGTGCTAAACTTGATTCTTTGGAAAACCGGGACAGCATTGAACGTGACATCAAAGCTTCTTGCCTCGCGCTCAATTTGAGCTGATGATAGCTCGGGATCTGTCAACTGGACGATATATCGGGCAAGGGCGTCGCGGAAAAATGGAGCACCATACACGGTCTCGAGTGTGGTAAATTTGCATAACGGCTTTGTGCTCATAAGTCGTATTACTCCGCATACTGCATACTAGATCATAGGTAGGCATAATTATCACATGGATGGCTGAAACGACTCTCTAAACTACCGGTCATTCACCGCGGAGGCTGCATTTTCCTCGTCCGAGAACCAGGCAATCAACTGATCGTCTTCCTCGACATCAGCTTCCCCCGGAGGCAGTGGTTCATCCCTGTTCATCATTCCATCCAGCTGGTCCGACTGAATGCTATCTGTGGATGTAAATCAGGGATAAAGCTAATCAATCTCGGCACTGCAACTGACCTAATCCAAGTCCGTTGTTCACTCCACCCATGTAAAAGGTGCCATCCGGTGCAACAACCTGTGAACCATTATGCAGCGAAGTCAAGTTGGGGATCAGCGCAATGTCGTCCTCGTGATCATCCCTGGCGATTGTCAAGGCATATCCCCAATGCTGGTCCAAGTCCGCTGGAACCCGGTGCATATTGTCCAGGTGTTGGAATCGAGTCAATAGCTCCATATAAATGTTCCACACATTTGTGCGGGTGATGGGTGGCTGGCCGATTTGGTTGTAGAACTCGGCAGCAAGTTCAGCAAAGTCTTTCGGCACTAGTTCGAAGACCTCGTGATCGGGAGGGGCGTACAATGTTCGAACATAATCAATTGATTCCGGATCAACACTTATCTGAACCGTCGAAGTGAAGTGAGAATTGGAAAAGGCTTCAAAGATGTGAACACACACCTTGAAGTCTAGGACCCCGAAATCCTCGGGCGCTTGGTGCATGTGATTGGGGACTCCGTGAGGAAGAACCTTGTTTTTATCTGCACGCTTTGCAATGTTGTTAACACGCTCTCTGTAGGCATCGAGCTCCCGCTGAAGCCAGGGAATAAATACCCAGCGAAAGACGAGCCTTGATTAATCACAGATTAATAACTGCGTTGGGCCGGAAATGCGGAGACAGATTGGAATTCTTACCAAAAATGACCCAAACGATCCCGACGACATAACGCAACTGCGTGCTTTGACAAATGGCCGTGCAAAACATGTTTGTTTGGCTACTTGGGATGATCTTGGGCGTGTTAGCATTCCGTGGATGGCCGGCACATACAAACGGCGCGCCCCGGGGGCCTGGTACATCACTGAATGCATGGGGGTGCCAACAGTAAATGGAGCTACTGGATCAGTGATCAAGGTTCAAACGTACAAGGCTACATCCCCAAGCTCTTCCTCCGCTTTTTCCTCCCAATCCAACTTGTCGTCCTTGCTCAGAGCATCCCACATTTTTTTCAAGGTGGTTTGATATGCACCAGCCTCGGTGGTGCCCGTATCGGCAACTTGCTGCTTTGCAGCTGCAAGTATCGCTGGGTGCATCTCTCGCGCAAATAACTAACGTCTACTGAGAGTCGAGCTGAATTTGAGCAATGGATTCGCCTTGATGATCTCTGAGGTGGATAGGATTTCAGGATGGGCTTTCTTGTATATGTGATGCAGGTAGTTGGTATATTTGCGAACGATCATCTGTGTTGCATTGGGTGAAGAGGAACTTGTTGAGGTTGAGTGTTCGGAATGCGCACCTTAAACCATTTGGACCGAGAGTTCTTGGACAGATCCAACTCTTCAAATTCTGCTGAAGCAAGAGGGGTGTTTGCTGTGTCCTGCTTCCATCGAGTGAGTTCGATTCCTCGTACCCCAGCGTCCAACTTTGCAATGTAGTCCGGAAGGTAGGAATTAAGGTGTTCCACCTGAGCTGCTGTGAATTGACCTTTGCCCATCGCGGAAAGTAAGTGAGTGCAAAGTCCGAAGAGTCAGGAGAAGATTAAGTGCGAACTTGTGGGAAAACCCTTTTGCAGACACCAACCATGTTACCTTTGCTGACCCCACGGTGAAGCGCGTGCAGTATACGAATACCAGTGACTTGGGAGTGGCAAGGAGTACATCAGTGCTTGGGAGGTGTATGACGGTACCTCAAACTCAAGGTCCATCTGTCTATACCATCCCGGAACAAGAGATTCCTCCTTCTCCTACCGAAGAGAAAACCCGGACCCAGGTGTGTTCGGGTGGGCAAATTTGGGTCGGATATTTATATTCCTGGTTCAGAATGCACAGCTCCTTGATGATTTTGCAAAACATTTCGAGGAACTAGGTCACCTTTTGCTTGAATGTGAGGCCGACGAAATGGTGGGCTGCCCATGCCCCTGTGGACGAAAAGGCATGGTTGCAAGCACCCAGTGCTACGACTGTACGGGCTATAAACTATCATGCCGAGTATGTTTTGTTGAAGCGCACCTCCGAAATCCGTTTCATTGGGCTGAGGTCTGGGACACAGCGCAGGGATTCTTCATTCGGCATGATATCTCAAAACTCGATCATGTCATACACCTCGGCCACAATGGTGATCCCTGCCCTAATCCTAATGGAGAACACCTGTTCACTGTGGTTGATGATAATGGTATCCACTCGACTCGTCTGGCATTCTGTGGATGCCGCGAGCTCCCCCCAAATACAATCAAGCAACTCATGCAGGCACGACTTTTCCCGGCATCCACCCGTGAACCGCAAACAGCATTCACAGTCAATATGCTTGAATGTTTTCAACTTCACAACCTGGAGTCGAAAAAGGCGGCCTACGATTATCTCGGTGCCATCCGCCGCCTCACAGATAATTCATTCACTGCGGATGTTCCGGTCAGTGTCCTAAACTCTATCAATCCCAGTATGATCTGACTTCTGACAGAGTCCCTATGCTGCTTTTCTGCGAGTGGTTCGCGTGTTTAATTATTTGACACTCAAAAGCGGACTGGACAGCTGCATGGCATAGATGCTTTTTTACCTCATCGTCCGAGCGGTAACCTGATCGTGTGGTGCCCTGCATGCCCGGAACCTGGATTCAACTCCGATCCCAATTGCCCCAAGACACCACATCATTTGAGGTATGGGGATCGGTCGCGGGTCAATTGGATTGTTACTGATTCCTCAAACCCAGACATTTGAACCAGAGTCAACGAACACTGGATGGGAATTTCCAGTGCAACCAATTCTCCAAAAACACTGATCCCGACGATGTTTCTCTCTGTGCCGGTAAAGGCTATTTCCCCCTCGACTCTGAGTACCGCGAGTATTTGAATCGGGTGCCTGTTTCCAAGGAGGTCGGTCAATTCATCTCTGACATTTTAGATTGAAATTGATGGTGCTCCTGAAGACAACGGTATTCAAATATTTTCTGGCCTTTGGATCGTCCCATTAATGGTGTTGAAAGGTCGCCATAATCTGGTTCCGGCTCATCTGTAATTTCTCTACATGTGTTCCTGATTCTCTTGTAGGTCTCTGGCACTCGGCCATACAGTGTGTGCTTTGCATGTGGTGAACAAATCTCTTTCTACCCTATCAATGCGGGTGTCCTAAAAACAGATTTAGATCTACTCGATGACAGTCACTGTCTATGGTGAAGCACATATACTCAACCCACCGCGCTCACTCGGTGGGATTATTTATGTGCTACAGCCACGAACTCCGTGGTGCAAGTGGGTTCTCTCGTCCTAGTTGGCTGGCCTGCGTCTTGACTACAATCCACATATTCTTTGGAAACAGGATCCGAGTTCTGTCAGGATGGCGTGCTGCGCCGCGGGCGAGTTGAAGGACGTCGGCGGGGCGGAGTTGGCGCTGTACACCGAGAACTCCGTGGTGCAAGTGGGTTCTCTCGTCCTAGTTGGCTGGCCTGCGTCTTGACTACAATCCACATATTCTTTGGAAACAGGATCCGAGTTCTGTCAGGATGGCGTGCTGCGCCGCGGGCGAGTTGAAGGACGTCGGCGGGGCGGAGTTGGCGCTGTACACCGAGACTGGAAGAAAAATAAACGAGTTAGTAAGGGTGAAGAAGGGAAGGGGAGGGAGACTAACCCGAATCATCCCAGTCGCTCTTGCCGCTGCCGCTCTGCGCGCTCGACCCATTGCTGCTCACGCTGCTCCGCCGCGCCGGCGTCCCCCCCGCGGGCGCAGCGTACTCCTTCTTCACGCCGCCCTTTGCCTTGGGGCTCTTCCCGCCCGCGGCGGCCGCCCCTGCGGGCCTTGTTCCCCGCGCGCAGCTCGTCGAAGCGCAGCGGGCGCGCGCGCAGGTGCGTGCGCTCGTACAGGCCGCACTTGTTGCACACGATCTTGCCCGGGTTGAGCGTGCTGCGGCGCCAGCTGGGCGGCTCCGTCGTGTGGCAGTTGAAGCAGCGCCGGCGCAGGTACTGCGTCTCCTTGCTCGCCGCGTCGTCGGTGTGCTGCACGGGCAGGCCGTGCGGCGCGTAGCCGCGGCCGCCGCCGTAGAACTGCGGGGGCTGCTGGTGCGGGTGGTGCGTCTCCTCTAGCTTGACCGCGGGGTCCCCGCCGTCCAACTCGCTGTACGGGGGCGAGTGGTGGAAGTCGCCGCCGTGGAGCGACGCGGGCTCGGCGGAGAGCGGGAGCGACTCGCCGTAGAGGGCGTCGGGGCGCTGGTAGTCGCTCGGGTGGTGGTGGTGGTGCTGTGGCTGGAGGAACGGCGGCGGGTAGTCGTCCGCGGCGCGGTCCTGGCGCACGTACGGGAAGGTGTTGCGGCGGATGAGGGCGTACTCGGAGGGGGCGGCACGCGGGTGGGTGTGGTGGTGCTGTGGCGGGTGCGGGGCCCACGCGTCGGCCGGGGCGTCGGCGTACATGTCAGGGGGCGAGCTGTGCTCGGGGGAGAGGCCGTCGCTCTCGTAGAGCTCCTGCAGCAGGGACGGGCGGGCCGCAAAGGCCGCAGAGGCGGGGAAGGACGAGGGGCCGGGGGCGGGGGCGGAGTGCTGCCAGTACGGCTCCTGGTCGTGGGGGGAGTCGTCGGGGTTGAAGATGCGGACGGGGTCGAGGTCGGCCTTGTACTGGTGGGGGGAGTCGTTGTAGCGCATGTCGGGGTCGGAGGGCGGGGAGGGAGTGCGGGGTGCAGAGGAGTGGTCTTCGAGAAGATCACGATAGCGGGGAACACTCAACAGTCTGGCTATGGACTTGTGGTTCTTCCGTCCCTTGCGCTCCTTGTAAACCCCTTGTTTTTTGTGATCCGACAGGATGTCGGCTTTGATCTGAAGGGCGTAAATATTATTATTGAGTTGTGTGCTGAATAAAGGGCATACCTTGGTTCTCTTATCGATTTTCTTGAGGCCCAACCTATTGCGGTGGTCGGATTGTTCGATTTTAGTCCGAGAAAATGTGCGCTCGCAACCCGCTTGATTTGCGACGATGATCAAGATCATGATTGCAAACTCCGCAAGCTCGGCAAGGTGGCTGGAGCCCGAAAACGCTCCCCAAACCTGAATCGGGTCGACGTTCCCCTAAGAGTATGGTGAATGAGTGCAGATAGATCCATATGATTGGGCTTACATGAATTTCTTCCCAAGATGCGGCGTCGAAGTCGATGAAATCACCCGTTGAGGACAGGTACTGAATGAAAGCTTTCGAAACTTGTAATTCCTTGACTCGTCTTTGCTCCGGAGTGTCTGGGTTCCCCGGACGACCCATCATCCGACGGTACAGCTATTAAATTCGATGTCAGAAATAGTTTCCGCGATTGGAAAAGGTCAAACCGTACCGAAGTTATGAGATTCAGACATTTGAACTGGTTTAGATTGGCGTTCGGTCCGAACGATGATAGCTTCTCAAATGGGTTAAGAATCAAAGCCGCCAGGAACGCAGGCTGGTCGCAAGCTTTCCAGCGCTTCTCGAGTCGCGTGACCACCTACCTGGTCTCCAATACGGTCAAATGGCACGCAAAGATAGCTCCTAATCAGACGGTATTCTGTTGGTGCGACATATGACACGCCCTCGCCATCCTCGATTGGATCCTATGACATACGTCAAATTTGGCTCTCAATTCCGCCTAGACAAACATGATCCAGAACAGGAAATGCAACCTCCACAGGCATTGGAAGATGAACATCCAGGCCAACCACGTATGCGCATTCGTTTTTATTAACCTGGCCAAATTCACTCAGTGTTCTCCTTAAGGGTTGAGCCTTAATTTAAATTAAGGCTTAAGATGCCCTTAAGCTTAGGGCTTAACTTGGCGCGGAAAAGTTCTTAAGCCTTAATTAAGGCTTAATGATGGTATTATATAATTGGATCACTGGATCAGTGGTGAAGCTGCCAGCGAAGCACGTATTCTTCTCCGTTATACCACCATCATCGAATAACCGAAACTGGACTACGACTGCGCTCCCCCCCTCACTGAGCACCTATGAGTGCCCGAGGGTGTATGGGAGTTAGCCTCGAGTCACAGCTAGCCACATATGAGTCGGATGAGACGGAGAACGCGAAAATCGGAGAGAAAAAAAGACATCCACATTGATAATCTTGTATCCAGCTCAGTTTTAACGGTGTTGCCTTCATTCTGCCTCACACTGTATTGTATAGAGGGCTTGCTACTACATGCAACCGCCTTGCCTCCATATCATGATGATGAAATCCCGTTTATTCAGTCGCTCAGGCTACAATCGAGCCTATGTTGACTGCCAAGCAGAACTCCGAAACTGGTTGGAATCTTCCCAGGCCATTTCCAACTCCGCAATCAACCCCAACTCACTTCAACAACCTCGGTTCCTCGCTCCCCGTCTCTCTTCCCGGAAACTAAACATGATTCGTCTTGGGCAACCAACCACGTAAGCAATGACGTCATTTTATGCCTATATATGGTAATACTCGTCAGTTGCAGGTGTATTGTTCAGATCGACAAACCCGGGAGATATATTTATTTGATTGCAGAGACATTTGATACACACTTTCAGAAAAGATGGCACCGGTAAAGAAGATAATTCAATGTTCTTCTACGACAAAACTAGAAGTATTTATACTGTACAGAAATGTAACTAGAAGGTTCTGCTCCAAGAGCTGAGTAAGAAATATTGGGCAGAATATTCGAGGGCGTTCGAGCGCTCGGCGCATCAGCGTCGGGCTTAGTAATGCTGCCAACATGCCTTCGGTGATCTCAGTGATGGCTCGGCGTTTGTTCAACTTCAACAATTTTGGCAGGGCAATCTGGAAAAGATATCCTAGGGCTGTCTGACCGGGAATCATGGTCCGAAATGGACTCACAAGCATCACTTCGACACCTCAATTGTACGTCACTAACTTTGACAAGAGCTGGGGTGCCAATGGCGGGGGCGGGATGAGGCGGGATGCAAGGCGCGTGGCGGGCGGAGATGTCCGCGCACCATCAATCACAACTAAATTCGGAAACCTCCGCCCGATCCCAACCCAGTCCCGTCCATAGCACACCATACAGTTAGTATCTCGTTATTCTGCTATTACTCACATAGTATGGTGACTCTGAGCCATATTTAGGTCCAGAATCCCACCATCGGGCCTCTATCTGGCCGGTGCATGGGGTCCAGCAAGGGGAGCCCGTTGCATTATCCATCAAAATCAACCCACCCGGTGTGCCCGTGAGAAACCTGTCAATCAATAATGGTAGGTTGGGGTAGGCGGAAATGTTGGAAAACATAAAGCCCGGTCTGTAAATCTTTTAAAGCTCAATCAAAATAGGAAATTCTTTCTCTCTGAATTGATAATGCATTGAGAAGAGGCATGAATTTCCTCAGAGAGTCTGAGAGTTACATATGTGCAACTCGGTGGGCCCACCATTGATGATTGATTGACAGGTTTCTCACGGACACACCGGGTGGGTTGATTTTGATGGATCACGCAACGAGCTCCCCTTGGGGTCCAGTCTCAACGGCACAGTCAATTGATAATTTAATTTAATTTTTTTGGAGTGTTTGGGATAATGAAATTCAGTCTGCAGAAGCATTCCAAAAGTCATCTGCTGGGTCTACCAGATAAATCCAGTTAATGCCGGGGAAGTTGTCCAGGGAGGAAATGCCATTACGCACAGTACCATAGTGTGGGACTCCAGCTGTAAAAAGTTTATCCTATCCCATTTCTTGGATCATTCAATGTCAATGGCTGTATACCCACTAAAACCAGCTATAGCAGTGGCAATAGCAGGAATGATGCCGTTCGACCGACCACTACCTCCCGAAAAAATGGATGGACGTCCTTATGGACTGTTGGATACCAACGAAGGATCAAAAAAAGGTGTCGTCAAGGTTTTCCAGGGGGGTGCTATTCAAATAGTAAATGCCCTAGATGAAGGAGGGGTTACTCAGCAATTGAGGGAGTCTCCCAGGACACCCACAGAAAATTTAACCGCTGGCGGCCCCACCAAATGAGTGTTGGGACTTGGGATTTGCAGACCCCATACCTTGAAAAAAAAAGTGTAAAAATTGCTGTAGAGAAAGATGATTATTTTGCGATTTCAACTCGAACGAGCACAACTTGTTTTTCGAGATATAGTGAAGGTTGTGCACGTCGTCAATTGGCCCGTGCGCAGACAACGACGAGCACTTCTCACCCAATGTCAAAAAACAAGTTTGTCTCATTCACCTTAGAATTGAAAAATATTCCACTTACTATCAATGACTGGGTAGTTGACCACCTTAGCGTTTTCGGCCAATTCTAAGAGCCTTTAATTAAACTGACAGGGTTCGGCGGGGCCTAAGACGAAGGCATGCATCCTATGATTCAGTGAAACCAATTTGGCCGAATTTACGTGGGGTTTTGGTGGTGGGGTGAATTCTTTTCAGTGGCATGCCAGAAAAGGCAATGCCGGGGAGGCCCGGGGTAGTTGACCACCCACCCAAAGATGCAGTTTAAGCCCAGATTCGGGGCCCCGGCGCATCTTGAATTTTATTGAGGCATTAAGGAATCGTTTCATATAGTTAAACTGCACATCTAAGCTATCGGAGGGGTATAACTATTTCCTTCAGAAGGGCAGCGTTATACGCGGGATCGACGTCTCTAATTAACCAAGTGTCACGCAACAGAAAGATGGTATTGTTGGCCACAATAAGGTATGGGTGGCTTCGTGAGAAGGAGATGGATATATCTGAGTGCATATATGATACCTACAGCTCCTGCAAAAAAATCCAGATGTCCATACCACAGGAAGTGGGTGATTAGAGGCAGAGTCTGTAGTCTTTCTTGTCTTCAGACGGGTCGGCTGGCATAATTGGCGTGTATGGGTGTGGATGAGAGCGACGATCGTCGATAACTCAAGTCTTATCATCACCGATCGGACATCGGGCCAACGGTCCTCCGTGCCGATCGAGTGCCGATGGGAAGAAATCACATCGAAACGGGGATGTATTTCCGCCCAAAGAGTTGTGACAGATCCCGGTGGTAGCTTTTGACACAAAATGATCTTTTGCTAGCTTGTTTTACTCACTCCGGAAAATCCGAACTTTCGGGGCCCTGATAACATTCCCGAAACCTAAAGTATCAGGAACTGAGTAGGTGCTCCCGAAACCGTTCCCGAAACAAAAGGTTTCTGCAGCGCAGAAACTGTTCCCGAAACGGAAGGTTTCGGGAACGGTTTCCGACCACCCGAAACCTTCCGTTTTGGGAACAGTGTCGACCTCACCAAAACCGTTCCAGAAACCTTTGGTCTCGGGAACGGTTTCTAGCGACCAGAAACAAAAGGTTTCGGCCTTCCAGAAACCGTTCCCGATACTTTTGTTTTCGGGAACGGATTTGGTGTCCCCTAAACAATAAGTATCGGCAACGGTTTCGGTGCGGTGCGCCGGAAACTGTTCCCGAAACCTAAGGTTTCAGGAGCACTGAAGCCTAACTGCAGCTGAGCTGCGGCTCAGAGACAGCTCAGCTGCAGCTTGCAAAAAATGAGTCAGCTGTACATGTAGTATAGAAAATGTTTTTATTATACGACATATACATCTACATAACTATGGAGATTGAACCCGCGAGCACGGCGGGCTGCATCATAGACTGCAGGTACTATGGGTTTTCGGTCCCGCCGTCCGGACTCAAGCCCGGGTGTCTTCTAACGTGCGCACAGCACGCCAAGCCAATCATTTGCGAACTATAAGCGACCATCAATGTCCTTCGCCGACGCGTTCCGCGAAGGTATGCACGACGCGTGCAAGGGTCTATGCACCAAAATAGTTTAATGTCAGAGTGGTGAAATCAATAGTAATAGTAAAAGAGTGACACCGCCCTCCCCAACATCACCTCACACGTCCTCGCCACCCCCGAACGTCCCGAGAGCCTTGATGAGCAGCGCCACGTCTTCACTCTGTACCGCTGCGCGGAGGACATCCGACTGCAGAGTCAATCCGTAGGCGCGGATGTGCGCTGCGGTGGAGGCTTTCGTCGTCGGCTTTGTGGGCTTGGCGTCGTCGCCTTGTAACGGTGCGCTCCCGCGCTTATTCCTTATTCCTAATCCTATCCACTTCCCCTTTCCTCTACTGTATTATCTTATTCAGTGGACCACTATGGCTACACTTTCAATTTCCCCTTCTCCTGCAAGTGCGCCACGAAACTCGATGCGGTGTCTGATATTCAACTTGACAGTTCCAGTGGGAGTTATTTCGAGTGTGCCGCCACGATGCTCCACAAGGCAGCGGATTCTCTTCTGGGGGTGAGAAAAGGGCATCATAATATGGCGTCTGGTCTGTGGGCAAAAGAGCAGGTTGAGCAGTGGTCAAAGTGGAGTGAGTATGCAGGCTCAACTGGCAGAGGTAGACAGCGACGGGTGCTGGAGAGTGCTAAAACTCTCCGCTTTCCATTTATACTCCTTGCATGTTTACCGGAAGCGGTGTAAGCTGAATGTGTGGGATTCAAATGCGAGTTTGTAGTACCTAACCATTAAGGCACGCTCCAGATCAGAAGGCGGATGAAGTCAGACAGCACCCCAACTGTGAAGTCACCGAGGGTCCACGTCACAGCACACCTCGAGATGTCTCTACCTACCTACGGTCGAGTTTCCTTTTCGACCGGAGTCGGCTGGACGAGGCAGGCAAAGATAGAACAGGGGTGTAAACGTAGGGGGAGTTTGTGTTCCAGGAAAGATGTTCAGAATTTAACCCCAGACCCATGAGGGTGGGAACACCGACCTTCCTTGTGAAAGTGGAATGGGTACCAATGTTTTCAACACGCGGTAAAATCCTCCATTTTGAGTGCGTTATATTCCAGCTTAAGAACCTTTTCCGTCATAAACGGTAGTGGTTGCTCTTCTTCCATCAGAACTGTGGGCTTATGTTTTTGGGGAATAGGCTGCCTGACTTTCGTCAGTTCTTTCCTTAAGTACTCCCGTACTTCTGGCGAAGCTCCTAACAACTCCCTTGCTTTCAAATATATATCCCCATCTAAAAGCTTCTTCGTTATAGCTTTTCAGAGCCCTTCCTTCTGAACTGGTGCTCGTATCCTAAAGGCCTTTTCTCCATTGCCTGCTGGTACTCGTTCAATATATGTTTTTATTGGCCTGTCATCAACCTTAACTGGGCTTTGTTTCGGAATCGTGACGATGACTTCCGGAACCATTGGAATGATTTGAAGCTCATCTAAAGACGGTAACTGCTAGACAAAATTCTAGAAAGTTCTAGCATACCCGATCAGGCCCTAATGCTCGAACGCCGGTATGCCACTATGCATCACAAGTGTATCATCAGGCTCTTTCTGACAAGTGGTCTGATTCTGCGAGCCCAGAAATTGAGATCCCACGCGGGACACCCTGGACGGTGGACGGCTCCAGTCGACACACCCGGACCGGAGCGAGGAAGGCCCGGATAATGCCGAAGAAACGGTGCCGAGTAAAGGCCGCGGCTACCTTTATTTCAACAGACTTAGCCTTCTCTTCCTTCCTTGATAGCATCGGCGTTGACTGAGCTGTCCAATAGGGCGTTGTATATAATTCCCAGCGAGTTATATACGTGTTTTTAATTCTGGTATGTATACAGGGTGTTTACAAACATGTATATATACCGCCAAGGCCAAAATGCCTAAAACACCATGTTTTCGGCCATGTGTCGGACTTTCTGGAATGTGTTGGACTTGATGAACGTTAGCCGCCGTGTCGCGGTGTCGGGTTTCAGGGAGCCTCCCCACTAGGGTGTTGCGCGCGAGCTCCTCATCAGGCGCTGTCGCAGTAGCGAGTTCTCTGCCGGGGGACAGAAATATCGGGTCGGTCGTCCGGGGAATGGGGTGTACGGATGGAGCAGAAGCGAGGTGGATGGTCCCAGGAAAATCGTAGAAGCGTAGGATAAGAATCTAGTGTGAATAGGGGCAAGTGCCGTGTGGGCGTGGGATACGAATGAAGGACGTAAGAACTCGGGGAGGGTAGATATCTGGGGCTCGGATGGATCGTCTTCACTGGCGCCGTAGTCACGGTGGACCACTCAGTTCACTGGGCACGTCGATTGTCGTAGTTCGGGTGTAAGAAGGTAATGTTTGGTACTATGTACCTACGGAACAAATAACCGGACTGATGTCCGACGTATCGAGGGGTAAGCGAGGAGGAAAGGGGGGTGTTCTGGGGTCGGATCAATGAAATAGATGGTGTAGAGACACTCATTGACGGTCCCATGGATGACAGGGTTCGCAAGTGCAACTGCCTTGGTGTCCGAAGAGCAGTCAGGTATAAAATGGCCCCATGGCATGGGAAGGGGAAATTTGTTGTCGTTGGCGCCAATGGGTATGGCGCTGAAGACCTTCGGAAAGTTTAGGCCGTTCTGGAGCGAGATTTGTTGAATGATTTCAGGAGCACCCGCTCGGTCTTTGAATTCAGAGGCGAGAATGACGGCGATGAGGAAAGACCCTGGTGAAATCCGGTGTTAGTCGGTGAAATGGCCGGGAATACCGTTGCGCACCAGGGTTCTTCTTAACTGCTTCGACAATGTCAGGCCGGAGACATTTGAGAGCGTTTCCAGGGACCATCCCAGCACCGGGCAATTGTCCTCTTTTGGACCTGCAAGCGCGGATTCAAACTTGCGGCCCTTGTACTGTCAGTACGTATAAAGCAAATGATTGGGCCGGTACCTCGTCAGTCATGTCGATATCGGGCTTTTATGTTGGAAAGCTCGAACCACAGTCCGGGAGAGTAAGAAGCGGGGTATTGAGCGTAACTATGTGAAATGGCCGCAGAGCGGGGATAACAACCCCAAGAACCCCAAAACGTGAGCGATAGGAGGAGCAGATGAAGTGAACAATGAATTAAGTCTATGTCCGTTTTGCTGGTGCGAGAATGTTGGCGCTCCACCAATTTGGATCGCACGCCGCAGGCGAAAAAAAAGTCCCGGTAATGTACTATTACTTTTTTTTGGTCACCATTCTACCACCCAGTTAATGATGAGTTGATACATATTGTGCTCCACCTACCACTTGAGAAACAGGCGAAAGTGAAGTTCCGGTCAGCTGGCGAAATGTGTTAGAAGTATATTTTCTCTGTCACCGTTCTATTTCCGAGTTAATGATGAGTTGATATAGACATTTTGAACATCCAGTAAAATGTGTCACACTTTGGCGATTCCTCCACTTCTGCTCCGTGTTTCCCTCAATTGCAATTTTAAGCTGGTGCAATCATAATGTGCTCCTCATATGGGATAATTCTATTGAGAAACCCGGGTTCACGCAGAAACCCTCCCACTTTAGGGAATTTTACGGAAACCCATGCAAAAGTGTAATGGGAAACCCTTTCGCGGCAATCAAGCCGTGAGCGGAGTTTCAAGATCCCTTTGATGTGAACTACATCTCTCTATGTAGGCTCCATAGCATACAGATGCTATGTTGTATCAGCACTGGCTACATGAAGCAGCATCGGCTGCCAACTGGCTACAGATGGCTACAATCGGCTACATATACCCTTGGCTGGCTACAGAAGCTACATATGACTACAGAAACCCCCCCTTGGCTACAGAGGATTCACTTTTTCCTGATGACGTGAAATTTAGTTTTTCCTGACGAATTGCCAGTGTTATTTACTTTGTTAACCAGCTTCGTGGGGAACCACTGCGTATTCGAAGAGGCTGTCAAAATTTTGCGAACATCTGGACTCAATGCCTGAAGTGGCAATTGTCTTTGTGCATAGTGTTGAGCACGGGTACGGGTCAACCCGCCGGGTTTCCGGGTCGGGTCGGCCCGGGTACAGGTACGGGTTCCAATTCCGGGTCGGGTCGGCCCGGGTACAGGTACAGGTTCCAATTTTAATAGACCCGAAACCCTTCGGGTACACCACGGGTCTGCGAACATTGAATTTATTGTGCAATTTAGGTCATTTCAAGGCAGTTTTTGCTGAACCTTTAGGTTTGGCTACCCGGGGGAACTTGGATTTCGCCCAATTTTTGCTACAAGGACAAACAAATCTAGTCATATCAATTTGGTCATGGCTCAAAGAAAAATGATGTACATGTACCAAAAAATGGGTCTTAGATGTCAGGGGTTTCAACCCGATCTTCCCAATATTCATTCCATAGGTGCCCAAGTTCACTCAAGTTCTCAGCGTTCACATTTTGGGGACATTGGGTGTGTCATTTTTATTTGGTGTTCGTCCGATTGCATCGGTCTCGGAGTTTCCACCTCCGAGATCAACTGTCACAATCACCAATTGCCACGTCGACGTGACAACGACCATAAACAGCGGGATTATGTCCACTGTGGTATTTACACTAGCAATACGCTGGAGCATGCAATATTTAAAGCGAAGTTAATATCCCATGCATCGGACTGTCGGATTCTCCGATTTCAATGGTTCAAGAAGTTTGCTTCATTGGACACTGTATGTCCAATAGCATCTACCATTTACCACGCTCACATTTTTATCCAGGGAGCCATGCCTCCGCTCGCAAACCACAACTTCCCTGAGTTGGGGCCAGAGAACTTCTTCGAGGACGCTATTCCGTCTCCTCCGGATTCTATGGCAGCGCCTCCTACCTCAGAATTTATCGTAGCAATTCCCTCGGCATCTCTCATCAACCACCTGATGGATTCACACGTCCTGAGTCCTACCGAATCAGCCAAGAAATTGAATGCGCCGGTTGCAACTGGTTCGCTGCCCAATGTGCCGTTGGAAACCGCAATTTCTGCCCATATTTAATGGTACATACACGTATCATAATGTATTGTAATGATATTTATAATGATATTTAATCATAGTTGATGAAGTACTAGGGACGCTCAATGCTTAGTTCAGTTCAGTTCAGTTCACGTTTTAAATAAAATAAATGATAGATCCGTTGATCTCCGAAGCTAGCCGAAACTGCGATCAGGCTCATGACCTTGTGTACCTTTCTTTCTGTCTCTCTCTCTCTGTACTCTACACGCTCGACTTCGCGCATTCTACCTCTCTTCTGGCTTCTCCACTCAAGTAAGAGTCCCACCGCCGCTCAAGTCACACACAACTCTCGCCCAGACATATCAAAGTTCTCGTACACACGGCCAGCGCTTGACGTGACGCGACGTGCCGAATCCAGCTCCGAGTCCTTTTATTAGCACAACAGGATGGAAAACAACGGGTATACCTCGGTGTGTGGGCTCGAATGTGCATCTTCTGCGCGAAACTAATGCCGGAATCCAGGGAAGATTCAATTTTCCCCCCTCGCAATACATGGTACCCCCTCCAGCGCCGTACCTGCCCCCAGAGCAGTTCTATGGCCATCCCATGCCCTTCTACCCTGCTGGGGCCGCGATGGACGCGTCGGAGACGACCGATCTCTCCACCCGCAAGCGCGCCGGCTCTGATGCTGAGGCACCACACCCGGGAAAGCGTGGAAAAGGGGGTCCCGGGACCTCCTCGACCAACGCCAACTCAATGGCAGCTGCCGATGCGGAATTGCCGGCCGTGAAGCGTCCTAGAGGGCGCTTGAGCTTCTCCCACGACATCGTGAACGATTGGTTCATCGCCGTTGCTTTCATCATCCTGGTCGTTGGGATTCTCATCGATTCGCCACTCATCACTGGGCCGATCCTTGAAGTCAATGGCCATATTATGTAGAACCATGAGGGCCTCAATTGTCCTGTATATGTCTTCGATGTCCTTGTGGGGGCCCATTCCACGAAGGGAAGGAAATCGCCCTTTGAAAAGACCGAAGGCATGTTCCACCACAATTCGAACAGACGAGAGGCGCAAATTAAATTCCCGCATGCGCTGTTTATCCTCATTGAATGCAGCTGCAATCTCGGGCTCGTCAAAAGGGCGTACAGTGAAAGGGCTAGATGGATATCCTAATAAATGATGCTCAGCATCCAGCAGTGTCAGATGAGCAGACACAATTTACCTTTATCAACAAGGATGTACTCACCGTTCTCGAAGTATAAATGGTGTCGCATCCATAAGTCGGAGCTCTTGAATATCTTGACATCTGGACCGAGCCAGGCCAGCCCAGTTCAAAAGATGTGAACCGTTTCTCGTGGTCACAAGTAGCCTGGATGTTTGTCTGGTCAATAAATTAGCGAGTTATTGTGGTGGGGAGGGAAAATATACCCCAAACCGCTTTTTGCGGGACATCAAGTGGGGGCCATCAAGTCCGGAACCTCATCGAAGTTCATCAGGGAGCCGTCGCCGGCCCGAGGCACCTGGAGAAGCCAGAGACGTCTTCGATGTGTGTTTTAATGTCCAGTTTCCGCTGGTCACTCGGCCATCCGAGAAACTGTGGACGCAATTCCGAAGTGCACGGCGAACTCGTTTGCAGTAAAGGAAGACAGTTCCAAACCCGATGGAGAGTTTCTGTGCAGTGCTGAGGTATCTGAACCGATCACTCCATAGCGTATCAAAAAACATCCGAGCTGATATTTGATGTGGCGCTGAGGACCCCGACCAGTAGACTTGAAGATCGGATTGTCACTGAGGAGGCAGACAACCCAGTCAAACATGTCCCTGCCAATACTGCATAGATTTACTGTCAGAAGAGGGTATGGGATTTATTGTGACCTACCGGAACATATGGCGGAATTCCCGATCGGGTGCTTGTAGGCACACTGAGAAAAAATCAGCGGACTTTGGGATCTGATCATAGGTTCCCCTGGATCTGTCCCCAGTCATTTGTTGTGCAATTTCAATCCAGTTCAGCGCAGAAAGCTCCAGAAGATCTGCGGTATTGTCTGCTAATAGATCCGCTTCAAATGCCTCTTGCTCTTCAAATAAAGCCATTTCTTCTGTATCTGTGTCATCTTCGAAGGCAATAGAAGCAGCAAGAGGTGCCTCTGCAGTGTAGATGAGGTCCGATTGTGTTTGCGCCTTTGTAGTTCGCGGCATCAAGAGAGTGACCCGATTGGGATAAGTTTGGCCGAGATCAACGGATCTATCATTATTTTATTTAAAACGTGAACTGAACTGAACTGAACTAAGCATTGAGCGCCCCTACTGTGACACCCTCTGGCAAGTGGTCCCCGAAGCCGGTGTTCAGCAGTTCTTTGGCCACAACAATGGAGGACGCCGTTGATGCTGCCATGCAAGACCGCGCATCCGACATTGAGCCAACCTATTGTGTGCTTGCTGCTCGAGAAGAGCCGTTCCACCGCAATACTTACGCTGGGGCAGGGCAGATTCAGACATATTCCAGCTGTATTATCTAGGGTACACTGCCAATGGGCATTCATGTGGTCACGGCCTGGACTTGGCATGTGCCCCAGACGTCGGTGGAGACTGTTCACCAGCTGGCGGGAACCTGGTTCCCAGCATCTATCGCAAATGGGTCCACCATGGGACCAGCTCTGCCTGGCAGCCAGCTGTTTGACCCATATAGTGACCACGCGACCGGCTCAGGTTGTAACAGCTTTCCAAATTCCTGGCTCAAAGTTTGTAAAAAACAGGAATAAAATGTGGGCATTCAGAATTTTGATATACGTGTACAAAAACGGACACGACAGATAACCAGTCACTCCTCGGCGTCCCCCTGCACGGAAGACGCCACATCCGCTGCGCCGGCGTCGATGAGATCATTCACGGTCTGCTGGAACTCGTTGACGCCGGTCTCGGTGATCTCGTAGTCCTTGACACCGTGCTTGGTTTGATCCTGGGCGAGGATGTGGCGAAAGGCCCTAAAATGTGGTTATTGTCGTACATAGCGCAAACTGAAATTGACGTACTTCGCAACCATCTTGGCGTGCCTTTGGCTTCCGCACGAATCTCGGCGAGGTCGAAGTCGAGTGTGTTCCAAAACTTAACCCCAGAGTCCTTAAGATAAGTCCGGCGCTGTAAAAACATTGAGCCGAATCCAATGGATTTAATTATTCTCTTACCATGAGCGCGACGCGAGCACAGAGCTCGACGGATACCGAGCACTGGGTACCCTCGACGAGGACTTGGGTGACTTTGAAGATGTTTTGCTGCTGACGGCCTGGCGCGAGTTCGGTAGCCCTTGTGGACCTTGAGGCTTGCGAGCAACTATATCGAGACCTTAAAGATCAGAAGCGTGTTGCGGAGTATGAAAACGTACCGCCTTTTAAACTTCGACCGCAGCTGAGTGAAGGCTTCTTGAACGGCCGAGAATAACCTTCGCAAAATCAGCGGGATATTCTCGATGCCAACCGGCAAGTCAAAGCGATGTTCTTGAGGATATCCTGCGTCCTTGTGAGCAGCAAGAAACGAAAAGCAAAGATGTACACGCACAAGGAGGGTGTTGGTGCACAGAGCCTTTGTACGCACTAATCTTGCTTGACAGGAGAATGGCAGTGGCGTAGTCGGCAAGTTTTTCTGGATAGCATATTAGTCAGATTCGAATCAGGGCAGATAGACACATACCTCGAGGGCGGCGCTAACTTCATACGGTGGCGCGGAGGTAACAATTTTGCCGAGCACGCTTCGAGAGATGGAGGAGATTGATGAGCACTTGGTATCGCGAACGGCAGGGTGTCCTTGAAGCAAACGGAAAGAGTGCTGGTCAAAACCCAGGAAGAAAAAGCTTATGCGTACGTTCACAAAGATAGTCGCCTCCGTCGTTTGTTCCCCGCCGGAGCCGCTTCCTTTCCGCATAACGTTGGATAGCGTTGACGGTGTTCTGGTTTGGAAGACTGAAGCTAGGGATGCCGTCGTTGTCGTTGTCGTTGTCGTTTTCATCGTCAGAGTCCCGGCGCCGGCCATGGCAGCATGGTTTCGCTTTTGCGCCAGTGGTCAGAGAAGGGGCAACAGGAGTTTTCTTCATTCATGGCACTGAAAACATCGCTGAGATTGTTGGTGGGGAGTCGAGGGAGTAGACGAGGACGACATGGTGGCTAGCCTGGAGAAAGGATTGCGAGTGCACGCAGATTATATGGTGGACCGGCGGCCCTTGTGATTTTGCGATTAGTGTTTGATGACCGCGCCGAAATTCAGGGCGCGCTTGATGTGCACACCGAGATTTTTGTTTGTCCTTGATGGGCCACGCCTACAAATTGCAAATGGTACAGATATGGGCAGATATCCGCGCTCGGGCTCCACGCTCGTGAACCGGTATTTTGAGGCATCCAGGAACGTCGCCAGCAGCTCGTGATTACTGTCTTCGTCTCTTGTCGTTGTTGTCCAAATGCCGCCAAAAGGGAGCAAGAAGTTACCGAGGAGGAAGGTACAGCAGAGGTTTCCAGATCTACAATGATACGGGGTTAACAACAATGGTCTAGACTTCAGATACAACGAGGATCGTACCAAAGTGCAGTGTCGAGCATGTTCGAGCGGTGTACCGGTCGAACGCCAGAACTTGGATTGAATTGAGAAGTGCGCCAGCACACTTGGGGTATCAGACACACTTGAAGGCCGTAGAGAAACTGGAGGATGTACGGCAGCGACGACAGGTTCTTGAGGACGAGAGACGAGCGGAGTCTTGCCGCTCGGGACCCCAGGACGTGACTTTGCGACTCAGCGGATGGACGGCCAGTAACCAGTCGTCCTTCCAACGTTCCCACCCAGGCCGAAATCGACATGTGGGATGGGTACCTCGCAAACGGCGCTAGCTTTGACGCCGGTGACGACCAGACGACTCTAATGTGCGCGAAGAGGGTTGAGGAAAGAGGCGGAGGTATTCGCCTGTTGAATGCCGAAGCTGTTGCCAAAGAACTCGGATTTGGCAGTGGGAAGGTTGCAGAAGAGATACTGGAGGAGGAGAGGAGGACTTCCTGAGCGACATAATGCGCAACGCAGGTGAGTGTAAACGACAGGGTCGTTTGGATGGTTGGTTTCGTCCTAATTTAGATATTCATCACATGATGTGATTGACACTCGGGCGCTTGATTGAGACTTTTAGCGCCAGGGTGCTTGGCCGCTGACTCGTCGAAATGACTTGTTGCTCTCTGATCTTTGCAGAGCTTTCCTGTGGATTCGTTTTGGAGTTCTCTTCACATCAGAACCTTCTGTCTGATTTTTTTTAACAGCGCTCGAAGACCCCGAACAGCTGACATCGTCGACGGGCATCCGAAAGTGCAATCTTCCTCCGAATGGTTCCCGTATCCCAGCAAAATGGTAAGAAGACAACCAATGCTGCACTTTACTCCGGTCTTGAATCTTCTCATTCAGATGTTTCTCCTGGACACTTTGGACAATTTACCGAGGCTTCGAATCTCAAACTCTCTTATGCGCGTATTTCTCTGGATCCTAAAGGAGGCTCGGTGCAAGGATGTACCTTCATTTGATCATCTCCGACGGGTCCAGAAGCAGATTCGTGCTGACTGCGGCATCCCAAGTATCCCGTGTATGTCACCGTTGGGGAATGTTTTTTTCATGAATGATCCTCGGTCAATTATTGCGCAAGTAAGTGCCATGCCATGGTTTAAAACCACGCGAGGCCTGATTCGATTTGCATTCTCTCAGGACTGGGAACCCGACAACCAGAAAATTAATTCATGTGTATCCCGAGATTCCGGAGGACGGGATCATTCGGGAGATCTGGCATGCGCAAAAGTGGCGTAAGAACATGAATCTGGACATGCTCAGTCCCATGTTTGACGCCGGTTCCTCGCATTATTATGTCAACGAGGTGGCACGTTTAAAAGATGGCAAATTTGCCATTCCCATCCGCTGGGTCATGTTTCGCGGCAAGGTCTTTGCGGACGCGTTTACGGTGACAGTCAATGAAGAAGTAACTTTTTCTGACAATCTACATCCATAACCGCTCATCATTTTTTTCTAGAACGAGGCCAACATTGTTGACAGCGAAACCACATTGATCTCTGCAAATGATCTCTGCGAGAATTACCTTGACCTCGAACACCAAGGCAAGGTCCCCAAATGGAGCGGTAAGTAACCTTTGACATTAATTTCTTGTCTCATGTACTGGTTTATAGAATTGACGGTCAAAGCTGGGCACCCTGCACGTATGCCAAATCCTAAGCGAGAAATTGCTGGAGGTGATCCGCTGTACACGAGCTTCGTTGATTATTTTGGAGATGATGTCTCTGGGAACCGGACCAAATCTTGGAACAAGCACTGGAATGCATATATGACCCACCGCAACTTGCCGCGAAAATTACTCCAGCAGGAATTTCATACACACTTCATATCGACGTCGCCAAATGCGAGCATTTCCGAACAGTTCAGGGAGTTCAAGAGCACTGTCGAGTCAATTCATTTTTGCCGACATATCTTTGTTATTCTTACGCCTTTTGCAGATCCACTCATACAGAGCCAGTACGAGTTCGGGATTCTGTATCCATATGAACAGCGGACCGTCAGATAATCCCATGCAGAGTGAGGTAGCAGGACATATTGGGGGTAAAGGGAATCACCCCTGTCGGAAATGCGAAGTGGGGGGAACTCAACAGGAGAAGACGACAAACGAGGGGTTTCATGCACTCTTTGAAGTAAGTCCGTATCTCCTCTCCACGGTCTTTTTACCCAATTTTTCAAGGCGGGCATACCTCGGACAAAAGAGAAGATTGTTGCCGAGTTAGAGAAGCAAGTTAAACTCGCATGTGCTGGAGTGGTCAAGCCCGTGAAAGATTCCCAAACTCAAACGGGAGTCAAAGACGTCTATACTCAGCACTGGATTGATTTCTTACTCTCTCAATTCAAGGACATCAAGAAGGACGAGCCCGACAGAGCTGATACCGACATCCAGGAGGAACTGGTTCAATGGACGCTGGATAATCGAGACAAAATTTACAGTGCCTTTTTGACGATGAAAGGTAAGTGCTCCTCCCTTCAATATAGTCCTGCGACCAATATCTGCCCAGGCTTTGATCCTACAAAAGACACGCCGGTTGAAATCTTGCACACAATACTTCTCGGGGTTGTCAAGTACATCTGGCATGTTTCGCATAAACCATGGTCTGCAGAAAACAAGACGACATACTCCATTCGACTTCAATCTACTTCAACGGACGGCCTTTCCATCCCTGCAATCCGCGCGAATTATATTATGCAGTACGCAGGCTCACTCATTGGTCGCCAACTCAAGACCATCGCCCAAACAAATGTCTTTCACCTGCATGGTCTCGTAACAGAACAGAAATTCATGGCGTGGAAAGCAGTCGGCGAACTTTCTGCACTGTTGTGGTTTCCAGAAATCCGGAACCTTGCTGAATACCGGGTATTTTGCGCCATTTGCTGATGATGCACAACTCATGATCCAATGTTGCAGCGAGATCTCAAGGTTGCCGTCGGGAATGTCCTTGATGCTTTTGCGCTCATTGATCCTTCAAAAATTGTCACAAAGATCAAGTTACACTTGCTTGCGCATACAGACGAGGACACCGTCGAGTTTGGGCCCTTGGTGGGAGCGCAACAGAAATATTTGAGTCTTTCAACGCCATTTTCCGTTATTGTTCCATTCTCTCAAATCATCTTGCTCCGAGCCGCGACATTGCAGTGCAACTAGGCGATCAGGAAGGGTTGAAGCACCGTTTGACCGGCGGATGGTGGTTCTGCCATGCTGATGAGGATTGGACGAGAGCCGGACCGGGGGTCCGACATTTCATGGAGGCGCATCCTGTCCTGCAAAAGCTTCTCGGGTGGAGCGAGGACAAACTTTTGAAGCAGGTGCGCATTTTGTGATGTTGCGGTGTTGTCAATTAATGATTCTAATAGGCGAGACAAAGCTTGAACCACTCAAACGTGGTCAAAAGCAGCGATCTTCATATTCACTCGGCACTACGACTGCGGCCAGCGCCCTGAACTATGGGATGTATCTCCCTGACTCACAATGGAACCGTTGTGTTTCGGTTGTCAGTGAGTCTCTGGATCAGTGCTTTGTCGGGTCTTGGGTCTTTGCACAATCTTCCACTGATGAAGTGAGTTCAAAGCTGCTTCAAAGTTATAACAACTTATTTTCATCCTCTCTCAGGCTTCTATGATAACTGGACGGGTTTCCGACGTTCTAGTTGACAAGAGCTTGACGTGATCATTGTTCTGGAATTATTCCAAGTCCTATCAGTTCGGGACGAGCACTACGGCATGCCAGTCTTGGTTCGGCGTGACGGGGAGAAAATCTTCACAATCATCTCAGCAGAAGTATTTTAACCCTTTTTTTGAATGCATGCACTGACGATCCTTCAATTCCTGTAGAAGTTGAAGTTCAAATTCAATGTCCAACACGACTGTCGCACGGCAAAATGTGAAGCAACTGGAGAACATATACGGATGCAAGAACGGGTCGAGTCGGACAACACCGAGAACTTCATCATACATGAGTCGTTGGACCGCTTTATCGTCAATTCACACGCTTTCACAACGCTCACCTCCTCCGCGCAGCACTTCCTCGAGATTTGCTCGCCCCGATTCCACTTTTTGAGGACCGGAGAGCAAAACATGACGAGTTTGCCTCCACTCTGCGGGACACACGGCAGTCAAACGAGCCAAGAAGAAAACCGCTACTGGAACAGTGAAGAAGGGTAGAGGGCGAAAGAGGAAAGCCGCACCTGAGCCCGAACCCGAGGATGACGACGAAGACAACGCCGGTGCGGCTGGAACCAGTCAACCAAGGAGCCGCAAACGTGCAAGGACAACTGCACCGGCGAGCCCCGCGAGGAATTGGACGTGAAGGTCCGGTGGTCGATAATTTGGTTGCAGGGCGAGCGAAGAGGGTAGTCAAGCGGAGCACAAAAGCAAAGTTGGCAGCTGAGGAGGTCAGTGAGGGCAGCGAGGACAAAGAGGGTTTAGATGATGCGAGCGAGGAGGATGAATATCTTGCGTCCGATGATGATTATTCGGATTAATTAATTTTATTGTGTGCAGCCCATTTCCAGGAGGTTCGGGACGATGGTAGCAACATGGACAGATCACTGGTGACCAGCTGTAATCGCAACTGGAATACTCGGCTGAGCCCAGCTGCTTTCCACATGGAACCAGGAATCGTTGCAGGTGGTTCTCATGCGACACCTCCAGATGGAGTCAACATGCGGGCACTTTGGCAGTGTAAGAGCTTGTGGGAGCCATTGGGTTAAGAATCTCCGAAATACGCTGATTATTTCTCGGTAGACGATTGTTTGATGCAGCAGGGCCAAACCGAACAGTTGAGACGTTGGTGAGAGGATAAGTAGCTGACCCGCTCACCTTCGAAATGTAACCCTGATCCTCATACTGCGAATCGAATGCGGATCCTGTTGAGATCGATCTGCCATGCCTGTTTTACCGGTAGACCTGGCAAAATCAGCAGCTGCGCTAATGGTGTCTGGGTTGCGGTCTTGTGGCCTGCGATCAGCAAAGTTATAGTACTTGTCAAGGAGCCACAGGAAATTCTCCACCTCAACTCTGAAACATACTCCGAGAATCTCAAACGAATTCTGGCTGTATACTTCAAGGATATCCTCATCATCACCCCATGATGGCAGGGCTGGAGGAGTCTTCCCAGCAAGTCGGAACGAATCTTCTGCACTCCTTCGAAGGTCATATAAAATTCGGAGCAGTAGCTGATATTGATCTTTATCAACACGGTAGCCATAGTAGCCATACTCCAGACTTATGAGATCAAGTCTCTCAACTTGAGTGAGTACAGTGTCAAGCAACTCGAGTTCCCTTGGAAATATCAAGGAATATATTCTCCTGGAGGCCTTTTGAGCAGTCAAGAGAAATCCCTTTCCAGTTGGGATTGCGCCTTTCACTATAGCATCTGTTCGTCGAGCTAAAATTTCAGGATTGCTCCCAATCTTAGAGAGTGATTTCAACGTCGGGACTATGATCGGGGTTTTGACAACTGGCATAGATTGATCAATAGCAGTCTCTTCCACGGGACCGTCATACTCATGAAGCGGCGGACCATCAAATTGTGCCGGAGCTTCAAAGTCAGGTGCCGTTTCGTCAGCCTGTGAAGATCGTCCACGAGGTGGCGTTGAGGTCACGGGGTTGTTGTCGGCAGGAGCCGGATCTTCATGTACCTCTGTGGTAGTCATGTAGATCTTTTGAGCGGTAGATGCGTAGAGAAATCAAGGGTTGTTTAAGCAACGGATTTCCCAATGTGTCCACCAATGTTAGCGAAACCGTATGTGCGCGGAATGCTGAGCGCGAGCTTAGCTTGACGTAGCACGCGTTTGAGTGTTTTGGTATTGCCGTTCGGTAATAGAAAGAAAATAGAGTGTTCAAATCCCTATATAATCAACTTTGTTTCCAACGCAAATCTACCTTAAGCAACCGACCAACGAGAGTTAATCTTCGTTAGACGTGAACACGGGAAACGTCTCCGTATTCTTAAGATTGCTGTACTAACCTTGACGCAAGCGTAAAGCGTTACTTCAAAGATAGCCGATGGTAATTTCTTAATGAGCTCTTGAGCTTCACTTAGAATCACGCAGTTTTACAGGGTCAACTGTATATGGATTGAGCAAGAGATAAAAGGTGTCCCACATGAGGGAGACACTCCTCTTATATACTAGTTAGAGCAATATAAATAAATGACTCGGGGGGAGTCATGAGGCAGAGTCAAAAGGCGGTGTTAACCCGCAATGTTGACTCATATTTGGATCCGGGCGGATCCGTGATGAATCACGTGTACGGGCGCTACGAGTGTAGTGAGGATTCTCGAATTCCATCACAGGCCATGTCGCACCCCGTGGGAAACCTAGGAGGCAGTAGGCGCCAAGGCACCCGAACCATGTCGGTCCACGGCCTGCGGGGATCGACGGTGACTGACTGATCATCGGATACCAGGGGCCAAGTACTGCACGACCTTCAGGCGTGGGCTCAAGTGCACAATGGGTCCGGGCGCTACACCCTCATAATGCGATAGCTGATACGGAATTCAGGGATACCTTGACGGTCACGGCGTGGCAAGCCCTGGGCCTCCTGCATGACATCGCAGCGCGAAAGTCAAAGGTGCTCGTCCTCGGGCTCTGCCGAACACCGTCCGACACCCCCAAAACGTACTATACGCTCAAGGAAGCTGCTGTCGTCCCCGTTGCCGACCTCAAACGCATCTTCAAAGGACGCTCGCAGCATCCGGGCCGCATACTCAAAGAGCACGAGCAGATTCGCCTGGCCGATGGAGCCCTCGGGGCCATGCTCGTGATTGGTGTGGAGCAGGCTGAGAGCGACAGCCGTACAGTTGTGGAGGCGATCAATGAAGTCAACCTTTTTTTTCCGCTCCCATTCTCGCCAATCCAAGCTCATCTTTTCATCATCAGATCTCGACGATGTCGTTCAACCCACTGGGGGTATTTGAGATGCATCGCGCGCTTCCTAGGTTGGGTCAGGTATGTATGCTTTAAAAACAGGTTGGGTATCGACACTCAATGAGGCCGACAGTTGCCTGAAGCGATGTGGAAGGCCTGCTTGGCCAATGCGCTGCGCAGTGGCCTCTTCACACCGACGTTCCGTACCTCATAAGCGCGATGAATGCGAGCCTTTGTAGGTACGATTTCTCGTATTATAAGCAGATGCCTCATATCAGATTGCACCTGTTTGTATACTGTAACCTCTTTTTCTCATTAATTATTAACCGTTCTTTAAGATTTTGCTCGTTTGGCGGTGCTAATCGATTTGTACCTGTTAGTTCCTTTCTACGTATAGCTTGACTGGTCTTGGCTCTGTCTCCTGCTCCGCTTGCGCCGATCTTTAACGAAATGCTCGTTCAGCCTGATGGTGAGAGCTGCCGCATGCTAGGTGCATGGATCGGCAATAACATCCCTTATACCACACCATGGCCTTCTGTCCTAGAAAAAATTAATACCGATCTCATGTGCTGGCAAGCAACACACCCGACTCTGGAAGGGAAGCGTCACATCATTAGTATGGTAATTGGAGGTCGAACACAATACCTGACCCGAGTTCAAGGGATGCCAAAGGACATTGAGGACACACTTGAAAAATTGATATGGTCCTTCTTGTGGGACAGAAAAACAGCCAGAGTATCACTGGAGACAATGATCCTCCCAGTTGATCAAGGAGGGAAAGGAATTCTGGATATCTCCTCTCGGAACAAAGCAATTCATCTTTGGAATCTTCAATGCTACCTCATCCAAGGAGACGACCGACCATCGTGGTGCTATTTTGTTGACTTCATTCTCAGAAAATACCTGGAGACTAGCTACCTAAATATTAGACCAGGTCAAATCATCAACATTTTCTTAAACGACATCCATTTCCCCATCCCCAGGTCAGACAGGATACCTGACGACCTGAAGGGTATGATATCTGTAGCCCAGGAGTTCAACCTCAAATTTACAGCACTCTCAATTGACCGTGATGTCCAACTGGAGATGCCGATATGGAAGCACCCTGCTATCCGCCAACCAGCTTATAAAAATACATGCCTTCGAGATGCAGCAATTTGCCTCAGAAACCAACATGAGGTTCGGACGGTCAAGACGCCCTCATAATAGCTACGAGGAAAACTACGGTGGCAAGATGGCCACACACAATCAACCCTAGTAGTGGCATTGCCTGTAAAAACTGTGGATGCCCGTCTTGCAACAGAGATCGAAATGAACTTGATTGTGTACACCCTGGCAAATGCATTGAGACCGCCCAGACATTGATAGACTGTATAATGCCAAAGTGGAATCCGCTAGCTCCAACGGCTGACCTTTGCGACGAGCTTAAACTGACAGCAGACGAATTGGAAGCTAACCAAGGAGAGATAGAAATTGATAAACCAATGACCTATGATCCAAACTTCAGATTAGCCAGCACCAAGAAGGGCTGGCGGATCTTCGCTGGGGATGATTCAATGAAGGAGATTCCGGCACGACGACAACTCCGATTGGAGCCAGTCCCTGATCAAATAACAGCCTTTATACATATCAAGGTCCTGCGTGCTGGTCAGTATGACCCTCAAATTATGGCAAGATTCAAAATTGTTTCTGATGAGCTCAACGAGGATGCAACTGTGAACCTCACATTTGACGATCCAACCATAAAAATCAACTTCAGACCAGGGATATTGGGGGCTACCCTCACAGTGCTGCAGAAAATTCCATGCAATGCCCCCTTACTACTATGCTCTTCATCCGACTTTCTGCTCAAAACTTTGATTAAAGAGAGAACAAAATCTGAAAATGACATGTTAGACCCAAGTTTCCTGCTCTTCAAAGCAGTATTTGCAGCGCTGAATGAGCGTGTTGCACGGACACAGTTCAAGCAGACAATGATTACTTTCCCTGTAACCGCAGGCATTCATTCATACCCTCCACTGGAGGTTGATACCCAAATCGATTTGATGCTCAGCTGCCCGGGTATTCTAATCTCACAAGGCTCACAGCGAATATTTACAAAAGTCATTAAGGGCAGACACTCAGAGCTGTTCAGGAAGGCAACATTTATCAACTTAGATCGTATCCGGTGCTCCGTGCATGAAGTCTCTGATTACACTCCTACCGACAAAATGATTTGGGAATCTATACGTTCCACAAATCTGAGACGACTTCACCGTGAATTATTTTGGAAGTCGATTCACAACATTTTCAGAGTCGGTGACTTCTGGACACACATTGACAATCTTGAAGCTATTGCAGTCTGCCCGACATGTGGTGTCCCGGAGAACCTTGAACACATTGCGATGGAATGTGATGCCTCAGGGGCAAAATTAATTTGGCGACTGACCGAGGACCTCTGGGCCATGAAATATTCAAACTGGCCCCCCCTCAGCTGGGGACTTATCTTGGGTTGCAACCTAGTTAAATTTAAACACTCAAATGGGAAATTGATCCCTGCTATGGGACGATTATTTGCCATTCTGGTATCCACAGCCTGGCACACAATCTGGAACATCCGGAATGATAAGGTTCTAAAGAACCCACACCGTAACATTACAGATGTTGAGATTCACAACCGATGGCTGAAATCTGTGGATTCCGCACTAGGACGAGATCGAATCCTCACCAATAAAATGAAATTTGGTAATCTTGCCCTGAATAAAGATCTTGTCCTAAGAACATGGAGTGGTCTACTAATGAACGAAGCTGCTCTGCCAGACGATTGGACTTACACAGTGGGGGTTTTAGTGGGTATACAGCCATTGACATTGAATGATCCAAGAAATGGGATAGGATAAATTTATTACAGCTGGAGTCCCACACTATGGTACTTGTGCGTAATGGCATTTCCTCCCTGGACAACTTCCCCGGCATTAACTAGATTTATCTGGTAGACCCAGCGGATGACCTTTGGAATGCTTCTGATGCAGACTGAATTTCATTATCCCAAACGCTCCAAAAAAAAAAAAAAAAAAAAAAAAAAAAAAAAAACGAAATGCTCGTTTGGCGGTGCAATTACCCCATTTATCTCTGTCTCCTTTGGGCTTTCCTCTGGGTTCGTCCTGAAGGGCGCTTATCCTTCCCCCATTTGTGGACCTAACGGATTCCGGGGGTTTTCAATTGAAGTTTTTCAGCTGACCACCCTTCTTGCAATCTGCAGAGGCACGCAGATCCCCGCAGCGAATTTCTCACTGTGCCGCGGTTAATTTCTCACTGTGCCTCCACATTTTCACACTACGGCCGCGTCACCGAGGCATAGATAAATAAGTGACTGCTCTCTCGCCTACAACCACTTTCTATCCCCACCTTCAATCTCTCTTTACGCCCCACCATCAATTCTTCAAGTTGGCCCGATCTTGCACTCTTCAGACTTTCAATGCTCATCTACTACTGGTGTGCTCCTTCCCGACTCGATTTCAATTCTTCTATACATGGCTCTCTCTGGGATCTGTTTACTCGAAATTCTCCCGGGTGTGGTACTTTATCCCTGGGTGCAACCTCCACTCGTTTCGCGCTTCAAGACCATTAATTAATTAACTGTTCTTTAATGATTTGCTCGTTCGGCGATGCAATTGCCCCATGTACTATCAGTGACTAGGTACCGGGCCACCCGGGGTAGTGGGCCACTTGCAAATATATGGCAAATAACTTGAGAATTCTTAGAGTTTGCGTTGGGGGGATCGGAGCACGACTTCTGACGCAGGTCTGCACCAAATTTCAAGCCGAAGTGATGGCTTGATGGAAAGTTATGGCATGTCGGACCAAGGTCCGAACGGTGGGAACATCAATTCCTTACCAATCAAGAGTAGCCGAAGACAACAACCACTCATTCTCCACCAATTCTTCGCCATTCCACAACTTTCTGGGCTTGTTGTGCTCCTCGGATGCGGGGCATGAATATGTGATATCAAGTGACATGAATCCATAGGATACAGCTGTGTAGGCCCTCAAAGAAGACATGAGCGTCGTCTTGGCGGGCTCAGCCGGGCCACCCTCATATCACACGAACCATGCACGGGAGAGACCTGAATCTTGGCATAGGTCTTCTTCATTAATGATGCATCATTTGGAGAGGTATATCTTGATTTTCTCTAATTAACTCCCTTCTCGCCGCTGTCCATTACCCCGAACCATCAGATTTTGACGTCACCGACCTTTGGATTTTGTGAAGGAGCTGTCGACGTCTGAGGGTGAAGCTGAGCATCCAGTGGAGACGTCAGATCTGGCAAGGGCCAGACCGTCATCCAGATGGAGACGCTGAGAGCTGTGCGATGGTCAAGAGCAAGCAATGATTCTGTCTACACTATGGCACTGCCACAACCCGGATGCACTAGTGCACCAGGTATGTCCTATTACTTCCTATTGGACCACTCACAGCCTATCTTTGCGATATTTATTGTTTATCTCTGACTACACACCCGGTTTGTTGACGACCGCGATCCCACACCCACCCTCCCATCAAAGACAAATTCTTGCAGCCCTTCCTGTAGTTCATAGGTCCGGCCAGGCCACTCAAAATCCTCTATAGACACCTTTTGTATATTTTCCGATACAGTGAGCTGCCGGTCCGACCTTAACGCTGTATTAATCCGGGGTGGCCCACTACCCCGTTTCCTACCCTTTTTGGCATGCCGGCGGGAAAAATTCACAGCAGGACCAAGACATCATGTAAATTCGACCAAGTACATTTCATCCATTCCTAGGATGGGTACCTTCAATTTGGACCCCACTTGGGCCACAACAGTTAGTCAAGTGATGTGCGAGTAAACCATAAACACTATGGTGGCCCACTACCCAGTCACCGATAGTAGCTGTATCTCCATTGCCTTTCCATCTCCCCTCGTCCTGCGGGTCCTGCCCACCTGCCCCATTTTTGTAGTAAGCCCATTCCAGTAGCAGCCGTTCCACTTCCTCAGCTGACCATCGCGCAGTTTTTCGCAGCATATTTCTCACTGTACCACGGTTAATTATCTCACTGTGCCATAACACCGCTCAATCTCTCTCACCATGGCCATATTCCCGTGGCTTAGATAAAAGCCAATGTCGAGCCGTTTCCCATCACTGTCTTTCCCCCTCTTTCCTTGATTTTGTGTCCCCAAGCCTCGCTCAAACTCTTCAGGCTTTCTTCAACTGTTCGCTCCCAATTAATCATTTAACTCCTCTCTGATTCAACTGTTCTTCCCTGGCTTGGTTGACAGGAAATTGTGGTTGGCTCGGAATAGGTCTGGATATACAACTGCCGAATTTTCTTCCCTACCCTCGTTCTGCCTTATCTTTCACAGCTGTATCACTGGAAGAATGCATAACATTATTTTCATCCAATATGCTTCAATTTACACCAACTGGAAGTTATTTATCTCTTTTTTTCGTGGCTTCTTTGGGTTATTCTTATTCTCTTGGCCCGAATTTATTTCTCCTCAACCTTTTCTTGGACCTTTAATTACTGGACAACTCTTGGTTGTCAATGTATTTGCTCTCCTCCTGCCTTGGATTCAACCTCATCAATTATGGCTTTGTCCATGATCGTTCGGATCACTGCTCGCGTACAACTTGCCGCAAGGTGATGCTGGCATGCACTCGCCCCGTTTCGCGAGTTGTGGCAGGTTGTGGCCATGAAACATTATTCAAGTCCATCCAGTCATCTGCCCTCATTTCCATGTTCAGCCACATCGCCGTCGCAGTAGCGAGTTCTCTTCTGGTAGACAGAATCATGGGTCGGAAGTCCGGGATATGGGGAGTACGGGTGAAGCAGAAAATGGGGTTCACTGGCGACGTGCTCACGGTGGGCCACTCAAGTCACTGGTCGCGTCGTAGATGGTGGTTTGGGTGTGAGAAGGTGAATGATTGACATGTGTACATACGAAACAAATAGACGGTCCGGGGACCGGTGTACCGTAAAGTACGTACAGGGATATGAAAAGGGGGAATGGCGACGAGCGGTCCATCCCACTCTTCCACATCGCCCCGACGGAAGTTCAAGTTGCTCAGACAAAGTTCGCTCAACCAGACCGAACAATGCTCAGGGCGGGACACTTTCCTTATAGGGTTAACGTTGTTCTGTAGTGTGGACTCCACACAGCTTCAGTTCAATTGTCCTTTCCACCATCTGCCGGAGCGGAGCGGCGGCCTATCTTGTCCACGTTCCTTAACCTGCTCCAAAGTTCCACCGATTCATTCTCGGTTTATTTTTAAACTGACCAGTTGATCGTGCATATCAAAGATTAGCTCGGGGGTCCGGTGGCTTGGCTCGCGGTGACCTCTCCGATCAGCCGTTCAACATCCACTCAAAAGACTTCGAGTCGGGGGATTCTACTTCACCTCTTCCTCCTCCACTCCCATCATATCCTAGCATCCAAGAACATACCCCTGCCCCTCCACTCCCTTCCTTCATTGTTACCGGAAATTCAGCATAGTAGTCTTGGGTTTTATAACTTGAACCGAGTGTGAAGATTCTGTGCTTCGCGTCCGGCGACCAGGAATTACACCAAACGGCAGTCAGCTCTCTTTGAGGCCTATCCACCAGTGCGCGGTATTTTGCCTCTCTTTTCGATTCTGTCTACTCAACATCTTCAGACAAACCCGAGATACCATGCCGGCCACCCGTCTCCAAAGTATTTTCGCTCTGAACAGGACCCATGGGCAATCCCCTCATGGTGCGTGGCTGCCTCCGGTCTCCGGTGCATGTTTATCGTGGCGCTTACCGTCACCAAGCGTGGCGAGGATCACCTAAGGAGACGCCTATTTCATTACGTAAACCCCCTCTTAGGGGGGTTCTTTTGTAGTACCGAAACCTACCTAAGAGGTCCCAGGCTCCATGGTGCCTTGAGTAATATTACTAATATAGAAGCCTTCCGCTTTTGGCGGCAAATGTTTGTAGCCTCCTAGGGGCAAACCTTGGGTCCATTCTGCCATATTCCAGCACTCCTAAGCAAGCAAGTCTCAGATGCAATGACCATTATGTCTTTGGTAAATTTTGGTCCTCCTTGAACACCATTAGCTTCCAAATAGACCTGCATGGTGGCTTGCATGGTGGCCTCCGTTTTTTGCTTCATTTTGTATAAACCACCCATTTTGTGCATCACATGGGAGTAGAGTCTTATATATCCATGTCTACATGTCAAATTTTATGATTTGCAAGTGACTATGTGTGAAATGAGATTCAATAGCGCCTCTTTTGGTGCCTGCCTTTGGCCAAGCTTGGCTTCCAGAAAGCTCCAAAACTCCATGACAAATATTCTCAAGTGCTGATATGCTCTGAAAGGGACCCCAAGCAGTATTTTCTGGCTGCTGGATTCAAAAACAAAACAGTGATAGATCCCCCTCGGAGCCCTCTGCAGACCAAATCTTCCACCCAAATGCTGACTGCATTGACTGCAACAACAACAGTGATGTAAATCTCAGTTGTCAGTAATGTTCATGCCATCGTAGAGTGGATTGACACCAAAGTACAGTGTTGTAATATTTCTCGGTGCCCTCTGCTGAACCAAATGTTCCAATTGTATGTCTTTGAAACTCAACTGTAAAATATTGTGCTCCCCAATCCTCATTTAGACCTGACCCTCAGACCTGCCTGACAGCTGCTGCAGAACTTCTGCAAGACTTTATTGCACACCAGGAGCCTTTTGGAGGGCTGCAAGGCCATGCACTTTACGTTGCCTCACCTTGTTGGGCACTAGAGATGTTAAATTATATGATGAGAGTGATTTCAATCTTTGTAGGACATCAAGGGATATAATTCCAAGGTATAGATAGGTTTTCTCATCAAAGTGTTTGCAATTTTGGTGGGCACCTGAAGTTGTGTAGGCCTCCTTCCAGGTCAGGATACTGTATTTGGAGACCCAGGAAACCACAATGTAGCCAGTAACAACAGTAGTAATTTGAAATAGACAGTTCCTCCTGTTAAATCCAGTACTGTAGTGGATCTCTTCGATGCCACCAAAAGAGACCAAGGAGGGTTGACAAATGTTGATGACACATATTGATCGGCCAATCAGATCACGAATAAACATCGTCACAATGTAAAACATTTATTATGAGCTTGATACTTCATATAATTTCGAATTGAGGATATCAAACAGCAGCTGGAAGCAGCCCCTCCTATATGAGTTGATAGAACTCTTGTATCTGCCCTCTGAAAAAAAAAATCTCGGGTGCACAAAAGACTGCCAAATTCAACCAAGTTCTAGTGTTGAATCCTATATACTTGACTTTAATATCTGCATCAACTTGCCTACAGAAATCCCAACTACTCTTGGTTATTCAATAAGGCTACAGGGCCCCTCTGAAATGTATTTCAATGGCAGTTCATGTTTATTGACTGTGCTACAAGGTCCATTAGAACCTAGAAACATCGAAATTTGACATGTGGTGCTCATGAAGGTCTAATTATTCCTACCAATGCATGTAGACTGTGTGGGTATATTAATACATCTAGATTCCATGGTTTGATCCCCCCAAATCCAGTGAAAGAAGCTCACAACACTCAAATTCAGAAATAATGGAGCCCTCCTTCAGGCTCTCATACACACACAATTAAAAAATTGAACACAAACTGTACCATTAAATGTACAACCAATTAAAATATAGAGCTGAAAGGCAATTATGAGAACCTATAAATTGCAAAGCATCTCATAGAGTGCAATTATATCCCAGATACTTTCTGACAGAGTTTGAACCTCAAACTGGTGAGTGTATTAGAGTATGCAGGTGTCTCAATGCACCACTGTGATGTGGGAGAAGTTCCCAGTTTTTTCTCTTGAACTTTTAAAAAAGCTTGTTAGCTCTGATGCTTGAACATCCTCAGAACTGGAGCCCTCTGAAAGGCTCCTGGTGTGCAATAAAGTCTTGCAGAAGTTCTGCAGCAGCTGTCAGGCAGGTCTGAGGGTCAGGTCTAAATGAGGATTGGGGAGCACAATATTTTACAGTTGAGTTTCAAAGACATACAATTGGAACATTTGGTTCAGCAGAGGGCACCGAGAAAATATTACAACACTGTACTTTGGTGTCAATCCATTCTACGATGGCATGAACATTACTGACAACTGAGATTTACATCACTGTTGTTGTTGCAGTCAATGCAGTCAGCATTTGGGTGGAAGATTTGGCCTGTAGAGGGCTCCGAGGGGGATCTATCACTGTTTGTTTTTGAATCCAGCAGCCAGAAAATACTGCTTGGGGTCCCTTTCAGAGCACATCAGCACTTGAGAATATTTATCATGGAGTTTTGGAGCTTTCTGGAAGCCAAGCTTGGCCAAAGGCAGGCACCAAAAGAGGCGCTATTGAATCTCATTTCACACATAGTCACTTGCAAATCATAAAATTTGACATGTAGACATGGATATATAAGACTCTACTCCCATGTGATGCACAAAATGGGTGGTTTATACAAAATGAAGCAAAAAACGGAGGCCACCATGCAAGCCACCATGCAGGTCTATTTGGAAGCTAATGGTGTTCAAGGAGGACCAAAATTTACCAAAGACATAATGGTCATTGCATCTGAGACTTGCTTGCTTAGGAGTGCTGGAATATGGCAGAATGGACCCAAGGTTTGCCCCTAGGAGGCTACAAACATTTGCCGCCAAAAGCGGAAGGCTTCTATATTAGTAATATTACTCAAGGCACCATGGAGCCTGGGACCTCTTAGGTAGGTTTCGGTACTACAAAAGAACCCCCCTAAGAGGGGGTTTACGTAATGAAATAGGTGTCTCCTTAGGTGGCGAGGATTGGTTTCTGCGTCCGCCCAGCACGCGATCGCTAGAGGAGTTAAAGCTCATTCCTACTTCTGCTTCCGCTTCTGGGTGATCTCCATGGTTTATGTCGTGGCTCCCGTCGCAATCCTCTTTTTCTTCAGCTTCCTCTCCATCGTTGTCGGCGTACGTATCCACTTTCCGCCATGCACAATCCATCCTCGGCTGATCTGGCTCATTACAGACATACTCCATCTCCACTATGGACGGCCAGAGACCATACGGCGGCGCGGTTTTCGGTCAGTACCCCCCTATCTACTTTCTGCCGCTGTTCAAGTCATTCACAGCCTCATCTTAGCTGGCGACATCGCCGTGTCATTCACGACGACCTATTTTGCCCTCATAAGCGCCCTCGCCCGCCGCCCTCTGTTTCGTACATCCTCGTCCTCCTTCTCCTCTACGCTCGCCTGACGGCAATGTCCCTCCGGTGCCATCTTCAACCGCAAGTCAAACTGGGGAGCACGGGGATCACCTCGGCGTTCAACATGGCGCTCCTGAAACTCTACGCGATCTCCATGATGCGGACGCTTAACGCACGCCGCACCATTTGCGCCTCGCACGGCAGCCACACAGGAAGAACGACCCCCAGTAGCGAGATCTCCGGTGGTAGCTCGCGCGCGCAGCGCTGCCAGGGCGACACGGAGCTCCGCGCGATCCACGTCCTCACTTAGACCGAGACCACTCAGCACATTGACGTCGGTCTCTTTCCGCCTGTCCAACGTACAATTCGAATACTAATTAGCATGCAGGTCCGCGACATGTTGGACCCTGCGCAGCAAGTGTATGGGTGATATAGTGTGCAATAAATCAAGTTCCAAGATGAGAATATCACGCACCTTGAAAGGCCGTTCACAAAATTTGACACAAGTTCGGATGCTTGATGAAAATTGACGTAGCTGAAATTGAGCGCTAGAATTTAACGCAGGTTGGTGTTGTTTGTGCGCGAAATCACGCACCACGTGGTGATGCTGTAAACGACCCTACTTGTCAGCAACACCGCGTTACCATTTGAAACACACAGGTTGGACTTCAACAAGCTCGCTCACTCCTTGGCAATGAGTTTAGCCATTTACAAATTGGCCTCCAGAGCGGACTTTGAAACGGCGAATGGTTTTTCCACCTTTTTCCCCATCTTTCTGCCCTTGCGTCCTCCCTCTACCTTCTCCTGATGCCTATCCCCGCCCACAAGCTCGGCAAGTGCAACAACAGCGGCTGCCTCTGTGGCTGCGGCCTCTTTTTCTCCAAAGAACCCCAGGACACTGACTCGGATGGTAATGTGGCGCATGCAGGTGTACCATGCATGCAGGTGTACCATGCATGCAGGTGTACCATGCGGCGCCTGTGGCTGCTTTGCCGGGCAGCACATCATCCCTGAGGTGCGCACCTACATCCCTCTCTCTTCGACAGTGTTCATCCAACAAGATGCTAGACCCCGGTGTCCGCTCCCACTGCTCCCGCGACAGCAGCGCCGACTGCTCCTACTCCTGCCCCTGCCCCTGCCCCTGTGCCAGCGCCCCCAAAGGCAGCGTCTGCGACGGAAAGCACACTGAAGGGCTCTCGGCCGGCCTCGGGCCTGTTCCGTAACCTCGCTGATATGCGCAAGGATAACATCCAGGCATCTCTTCCAGCAGGGACTCAGTTCCATCCTGCGAAGCAGGTGCGTGTCTTGGTTATGTTCCTAACCTCACAAATTGACTGCTATCATCAGTCGCAGGTCGAAGGGGATCTCCGCCCTTACAAATCGAAGTCCAGGAAAAAAAAGGGCAAGTCTTCGACGACCAACGAACCCGCTGACGCTGCGAAGCCGGCTCGCGTCACTGTGCCGGCCGTGAAGAAGAGGCCGGGGACTGTTTACACTGTCCTACTCGTCGAGGCCACCAAGGACGTAGCCCGTGGTCTCTACGTAAAGCCAGACGCTCACAAGTACCTTCTCCTTTGCTCGTTGCTTTCAGTGCTCACTCATTTGGCTCAGACTCAATGATCTCGCAGACGATGGTTACATGCAGAAAGTATCTATTCCTAGCGACGCCACGTCCGCCGAGATCATCGCCTCTGTCGAACGCGAGTTCAACGAGCATCACATTACACACGTCGTTGATCACGGATTTCGCCTCCTCCGTGTACGCCCCATCCTCAAGAAGAGCGGCGTGGTCAAGAAAGGAAAGGCCCCACTATTGCGCCCTCTTAAAGGTGTGAGTGAGGTAAACCTCGTCAATTGGGAACGGTCCGTCTATTCATCTCGCCGACCTTCATTTATTCATTCACTCCAGCTGCCTCGCCAACACAAACGTTCGTAATGCCGGGAAGGGCTTCAAAAACCTGATTTTCATCGCCCTTAATCCGGCCGGCCCGAATCTCCCTTTTGGCGGTGTTACAGAGTTTTCTGACGATAGCTTGGACGAGGATTTGGAGTCCGCTCATGGCTCCGATTCCGATGCTGGAGACCCTGAGGCAGCGGCCACGGGATCAAAGGCTAAACGGGTGCGTCCAATATCGTCCAACCTCAGGCATGGCTAACAGTGCCGTTTTAAGGGTCGTGTGTCCGACAGCGGCAGCGACAGCAACAACGACAGTGACAATCACACGGCCAAGAAGTCCAAGGTTAGACACTTTATTCCTGGTGCCTTGTACGTGTTCACTGAGTATGTTGGTTGGCTAGAAGGAGCCCTCGCGCGGCAAGGCCCAGGGCAAAGCCAACCCTGACGAGGTGAGTCTATCAAAATATTGTTTCCTGACGACTATTGAATACCGGGTTCTTAGGATATCCATATGGCCTCCGACGAGGATCGAAAAAAAGCGAAGGCAGAGAAACCTGAGGTAAGTACTTCCTTCCTAGTCCCTACTGTTTACTCTGACTCTTTTTGCGCTTGATTCTCGATTCTCAGAAATCCAACGCTGAGAAGCAGGGCAAGGCCAAGGCCAAAGCTGTTCCTGTCGACGATAGCGACTCTGATGTAAGCTATTACCGCCGATCACACTCTCTGCTAATAAATTCTCAGGATTCCTCCGATACCGGGGATAAAGGCAAAGGCAAAGCCATCCTCACTGACAACGATGGCTCGGATGTGAGTTGCTTGTTCCTTGCCGCCGGCCACACTCATTTGCACTGTTTTAGGATGCTACCGGTGATGGAGGCAAAGAACCCGACAATGAGCTGTCCGATGTAAGTCACTCGTCGCTTTTTCTAGCCGCTCTGACTCTTGTACCTTGAATATCCAGGATCCGGATACTTCTGGGCGGGCGCACAGCAAAGAGTGGAAGGTATATATTTTGCGCTGCACAGAAGGATCTATACTAATAAGCTGTAGTCGTTCCGCTTCCACGACGACAAGGATGCAGGCATCGCTCCGGTGTCGTCTGAGCACCTACAACTCCACCGGCTTCTGAAGAACATGTCAAAGCCGAAATCGGGTTTTGGGGTACGCCGCACCGTGGGTTTTATCGACGCTACTCATGTTTTCTGCAGTGGACTGATACAGTACCTGAGCGCTACCGATCCCTGGGGGCCCTCTACATCGCTGAGTGGATGAGACTGACTGTCGATGGCACCATGACCGTTCGCACCTTCTACGGGTTTTTCCGCACCCGTTTCCTTCTTTACATCAATGATCTACTCGAGGCTGGGGATAACCTGCCCCGTCCTCCGACTGAGACCGGTTCTGACGACCACGAGGATGAGTTTGACTCCCTCTTTTCACTCGGTGCTGGGGGACTTGATCTCTTGATGAGAATCTTCGACGACATCTACGAGGGCATCCGCCTCACATACCATCTCGTTAATTTTAACGAGTTCGCTCTGGCTGCTATTGCAGATGTCCACAGCGCCTCCCGTTCACTTCTTCTCTCGCTCCAGCACTTTAGAGCGAAGCACCCTCGGTTCATGTGGGACCCGAAGGGCTGTCGCGAGCTGAGCGAGTTTTGTACCAGCGAAAGTTCCAAGTTTCCGGTGCGTCGTCAAACATTACCTCTCACCGTGCCATAATATTCTTTCAGATCGGGCTCGTCGATAACCGGATGATCACTGGGCTGAAACTGATTAACGTCCATCAAGATTCGGAAGAGTCCCTGGTCTTCTTGCTCGCCTCTGCCCTCGGTGACGCAAGAGACTCGAAGCGGATGAACAAGGACATCCTTATCACGGGTCCGGACGGTTTGCCATTCTTCTACGAGCATGTCGTCGCCCGTGTCTTGGACGACGTTGTTGAACGCGAGGAGTACGATTACATTTTGGAGCTGATTTGCGCCACCTGCACCGCCATTATGCGGAAAATCACGTCCGATTTAAAGGTACAGTCGCGTATTCAGTCCTGGCCAGCACTTTACTCACTCTCTGAACTAGTCGCGCCACTCCTCCCGTCCACGATCCGCCACACCGAACACGGCTGGCCCTAACCCTGCGGTGAGTCTTTACCTCTGCCAAATAAAAATGTGTCCTGAGTTTTGCTCCTCAGCCCGAAGGGAGGCGCACTCGTAGCGGAGGCGCGGGTGCATCTAGTGGGACCTCTAAGCGAAATGCGACGTAGGAGCAGTACTATATATTATGTTCTTCTCATTGAATCATCGTTTTTCCCAATCAGGACTGGCACATCCCAATCTAAGAGCGATTCGGAGTCAGACTCAGACAGTGTTGATGGTGCGACTCATCTTTTGTCTGCCCTTTACTCCCCTTAAGTGCTCACATGATTCAGAGCCCCCGCGTACGTCCAAACAGCAAGGGAAAAAGCGTACAAGACCCCCGAGCCCAATCGTTATTTGTGTGTTTGTTTCTGAAGAGCATCAGCTTCCCTGACAATCTAGCGCAGCCTCAGACGACGAAGCGCCACCTAAGAGAGGGCCCAGGACGAGCTCGGCGCGGACTCGGATTAGACGCCGTACGAAGGGTGCCAAAAAATCCGTCCCAGTGGACATCAGTAGGTCCTTTAATTTCATTTGGTTTCCGGTGACTCATTCCACCATATCAGCGTCTGAATCGGAGGCTGCTCCCCCTGAGAAGGGCTCGGCTTCGAAGCCCAAGGAACCCAAGAGCAAGTCGCCCCCTGCCACCAAAGCCAAGCCACCTCCCGCCACTAAGCCGGGACCTTCAAAGCCAGATGCGCCGCCCACCGCAGGACCGTCTGGCTCTCGGCCGAAGCCAAGGCCCAAGGCTAAGGACCCCAACTTTCGTTTCGAGGACTTCTTTACCCACGAGTTCTTTACACGACGCACTGCACCCTCGGCATCCGCATCCGCAAGTAATCCGCGTCCCGCGCCAGGGGTTGCCCGCGATGTTTGGGACGTGGAGGCGATGCATTACCTCAACTTCAATGATCTCATCCAAGAGGTTCTCCGCCGCTTTCCTCATCCTATTGCGGCGAATCGTGTGACATACCAGGATTTGGTGGCATTAACCCCTCGCGTTCGTTATCTCCGTCTTGTCCGGGTTAGTGCAACTTGATGTGATCCTTCTCACCTACTGACGTCGAAGTCATAGATTTACCACCCTGACCACAATGGCACTCAAAGCGCTGAATGGCAGAGGGTCGCGACAGCTATCACTCAACGCCTCAATGTTCGCAAGCCCCAGTAATTATTATAGACGTCCAATTTTCTATATCATTAAAGTAGATAAGTAAACTACAGCGCGACAATACACTTCGATTCCCCAGTTCCCATCGTCCTCCTCAAAATCAAAGTCCGGCATGAGCTCCTTGATGGCAGCGAGTTCATCGTCGTCGTTTAAGGAAATGCCTGCTTCTCTCTCTGCTTCAACGCCCACCGGCTCGCCACCCATCAAGCCATCCGGATTGTCTGCGGACTCACCAGGAGGAGGGAGTGGGGCCTCTCCATCATAACCATACAATGGATCGTTCGCGACGACCTCCACATCGTCGCCCGGATCTCCTGTCCAATACCCTCGGGCCAGGGCATACTCTCGGCTGAGCTCATAGATAGCCACCGGCGTCTTGTTGCGCTCTGTGCGGATCTTGTGGTGGTTCCAAGCATCCCGAGTGCGATCGAGTGACGCCTGGATTCTAGGCTGATAAACGAGATACAAGCATGAGCGATGCACCTCGTTCTTCATGTCCAGAAGGTCGTTCGCAGCGAGGTAGAGGAAAATTTGTCGGAAAAACTCCAGGGTGTCCTTTCTGATGTCTCGCCACAGTCGTTCAATTCGAATGTTGTGTAAAGATCTGGGTATTGTCAGACGTAAATCCAAAGAACAAAGCTTGACTCACCTTCCACGCAGATACGCCCGATGTGCTAACCCCCAATGAGCTATCAGCAACCTTTCCATCTCATTATTCTCCTTCCCAAAATCGCCGCGGCCACGACTTGGCCATCCAAAGATGCCCACCGCAGTCATGAACAGCTCGCCGACAGTTTTAGCGCGTTTGTTCGAACAACATTGAAGGTAGATTATGAGTCGTGAGTGCCCATCGATGCAGCCATGGACCCAGAAGCCCCATGGGCGCAACTTCTCATTGCCGTCCTGATGCCAAAGCGCATTGGCTCCTCGGACCTTGTATATGCGACGTTTGATGATCCCCGACCACCTAAGAATCAGGTTAGGCTGGTCCTGCCCCCATTCATGATAGGATAGGCATACCTCACGAGCACGCCAATCTCATCCACCCGGCGTAAGCTGTCCTGAACTCGCTTCTTCGGGACGTGGACGCCGCGGGATTCCAGATGGCCAGATATTATCGTTGATCCGCTAAATGGGTGTGCCAGAGAAATCTCGGCCACCAGCTCATCCAGCTCCTCGTCCGTCATTTCAGTCCATTCCCTCCTCGCCGTCGACAAACCATTGCGGTCCAGCTGGTAATATAGTGTCCGCCGTTTAACACCCAAAGCAGTGGCGATGTCCTCCCAAGTGTTGCCCAGATCGTGGAGCAGCAACGCTCTCTCCAAATCTAAGACATAGGAGGGACGACCCTTTTTGCCGGTGTATCGCAGCGGGATGTGAGTGCTAGGCGGTGGAGGGGGGTTGAGGAGAAAGTCGTCCAAAGGTCGGATCAAGTCCTGGACGTAGGTAAGGGCGGCTTCCAGGGTTGGTGGATCTATGTGCGGGTCGTCCAGCGTCGACAGAATAGTGCGGATGGCACTGAGCTGATGTGTAAGACGTTCCACCGCAGCCTGGTCGACATTTGGAAGAGAGTCAACAAGGAACTGGGCCTCCAGCGAGATCTTGTGGGCCTCCATGAGGAAACTATGGATGTCGTCGTCCGCCATGGTGCGAGTTTAGGAGTTCAGGAGCCGAAAGATCACGGGTTATATGACCGAGGGCCCTATGCTCTGATCTTGAGTTCATCCTAGCTCTCCTTCCTTCTGATCTGATAATTGAGCCAATAATTCAAAAGGTTTCTATGTGCTGCCCAAGCTTGAGTGCTCCAGGAGTTACCAGAAGATGATGCACGGAGAAGTGCGATCAATCCGGATATATCCCCGGACCGAGGTTCCTGACATCGCGCTATTTTAGTCCAGACGGCAAATTATTCGACTTTGCTCCAAGTTCTGGTGTGCTGTTCATAATTATAAGGTTTAATGATGGAAGTGTGCTTTCTGAGTCTCCTGTATTTTATTTGAATTTATGGGAAGTCTCCCCCGATTGTAGTGAGCCTAAGTATACACCAGGATCTGGGATTTGGGAATTCCCGCGCCGTGCCTAATGACGTAGGTGGATTTCGAAGAAACCTCTCCAGAAATACACTCTCGTAAACCTCTAGCCCTAAGCCAAAGCTCCGACTGGAGGGCTTGGCGTCGGATCTCTGCCATGCGACCTGCACCGAAAGGCACACGAATTTTGGCCAATCTCATCACAAGGTGGGTGTAAATTAGCCAGAAGACCCGCGCCTAGAGGTTACGTGAATTTCTGGGGTGCATGTCAGCGGGATGTGTGTAAATTTAGCAGTCAACCCAACCTGTGCAATTTGAACCGCCCGAGGATCAACCTGTGTTTTCTTTTTCAGCCCAAAATGAGGTGCGTGTTTTTGTCATCCTGGACGTCTGAAGCTGGGTATCTTTCTCAAATTTCAGTCCAACCTGTGTGTTTATTGGTGATTTCCGCCGAGGTGCGTTACTTTTTATTTATTGCACAGTATATGTGCCATACAAGTGCGAGTAGGTTTATTAATTATCAAACATGCACACGACTAATTGTGTTTGAACAGCCTCGGAGCACGGATATCACTGTGGACTGACCACACAGTGAGTATCCCTGCTCCCTAGGACGAGAAAAATCCTGAATGTTGGGAAACTAGAAGCGTGTTTAACGTCGCATCCGCTTTGTGAGCCGCCCCGGCACGCGCTGCTTCGTCCCCTCCTTTACCTCGCGGACTTTAATATCCCACTCCAGGTGAGGATTTCAATTGCTACCGCGCGCTGATATTCAGTTGTCAGATCTTTGAACTGAGTATAACATTTTTCGAGCGCGGCAGCCGATCACTTCATATCTGCGGAGCGTACGATTTGCTGAGTGGCTGGTGGCCATGCGCTGGAGGATAGAGAAGGAGGCGAATATAGACATGGATTTACGGGCTACGAGAATATGAATGTCAGTTAAATTGGACAGTCCAGCTGCCGGAGCGAACCGAAGGCATGTCTTGTGGAACTTGAAAATGATTGGACCCATCCCCACGGGGGCAGGTGGCTTCTGCGCGCCAAAATGCAGTGGCTCGAGCGGGTTGTCCGTTTAACGTTCGACGGCTGCGTAATGAGAAAGGTGCGGACCACTCCGCTCTAGAGTCTAGCCGTATTTCAGCTCCGTGATTCCTTGATTTATGCTGCAAGATGCCAGAAACGAAGCCTAACCTGTGAGTAATTTCCTTTTTATTGCAGGAAATGGGGGGAAGTGAAAATTTAATTAGCAAAAGCACCCTGTACGAGCGAGCAGGAGAATGGACACCATGTGCGGGAGTTGTCCCAGATTTCGCGCAACGTGCGGGTAACGTGGGATCACAAGATGGAGTGTTGAGTCGGAATCGACTTCACAATGCGGGGGAGAAATCGGGGGACGTGGGAGGGGGGATGAGGGCCGGCGGCGCATGGGAAGCACCTGTATTAAATGAAAATGAAACCCGTGAATCATGGTATGAGGAGGTGAGGTAGCATCGGCGTACATGTTTCTTTTGGAGGTCGTGCAGTGAGAGGCTCGAGGAATCAGGAATAGATTCCGAGCATGCTCGGCAAGCCAAACATTGACTCGAGTTCGAACTTCGTGTAAACTTAATTCGAGGGCTTTAAAATGGGGACGTGGAAAATCAAGGCCGGCGGCGCGAGGTCCGCGCCTGCGCTCCCTGACAGGCGGGCACCCTGATTCATGAGCGGGGTTCGTTGAAAGAGGTGCTCGTTACCCGGGCTGTCCAAAGGTTCTCGCTTTTTTCGGGTGCAGATTTAGAGACGGGTCGCAGATAAATTGGGAGTGTTCATCGACGTCGCAGTGTCCGGGTAAATGAGAGGACGCAGGACGGCGAATGAGGCCCGGCGGCGCGTGGGGCGCAGTGTTGTAGATAAGGGTCTTAATAAGGGGGCCCGCTGAAATTAAGCCCTTAGCTCTTATTAAGGCTTAATAAGGGCACTCATTTTAAGGGTCAAATTAAGGGTTATTTCCTAAAACAGAATGCGACGCCACTGCATGAAAATCATGCAGCAAGAGGTGTACATGCGTAAGTTAACCCTCCTGAGCGCCTGCATCGGGCTCCTCGTCGCTATGCTCGGCCGCGAGAAGCTCACAAGCTTTCTTCGGAAACAACGCGGTCACGACGAGTAAGCGTGATGGGGTTCGAGACAACACCAACGAAGAGGGACACCAGGGTGGTGGGGAGCCATGAGCGCGGAGTGCACCTGCTCCATTGCGAGGAGGGATTGGAACACTTGCGGGCAGGTCTTTGTCTTTGTCGTCAGCGCCGCCAGCACTACGGCCGATTTTCTCGGTAAGGCTTAATAAGGGCTTACCGTCTGTTCATCCCGATGTTAAGGGCTTAGCTTATCATATGATAAGCCCTTAATAAGATAAGCCCTTATCAACTTATCTACAACACTGGTGGGGCGCACCTGTACTAGACTACGTATGAGTATACTGAACATTACCATTCAGGCAGATGCAGCCCGTTCGATTCTGGCTGGTTCATGATGCGCCTGCGTAAACGTATATATTCTGTCCGTTTTGCCTTTTGTTTTTTTTGGCTGCCTCTTACTATTTCTGACTTCTGCCGTCAGAATGGATCCATATTTATTCAGAAGAGTTCCGTTACCCAACGACGCAGTACGGCTGTATAGTCCATCAGAACGTGCTTTCTGGGTGTGCACTCACCTCAAAATGATCCGCTCTCGATAACTCAAGGCATCATCTCTCATTGCTGGATCCTCGCATTGCGCCATTCAAATCCAAGCCCACTCCAACCTCGAATATCTAGGCAAGTTCCGCCATCTATCGTGCTTGAGCATTTATTGACCGTCGCACCGTGTACAGGAGGGACCGGAGGCGAATTGGATCGCGGCTGCAGCACATATGTAGAAGATACTCTGGATATCTATGCAGATGTCGCCCGTTCGACTCGGGCTCGGTCGATTGCGTGGAATCCCACATTCTTTTTTTCCATGATCACTCTCCCCGTCCGGCTTCAGCTCTGGATTTCCAGGTATCTGGAAGGCAGGAGTACATACAACTTTAGTAGGATAGGTATGCAACGGACGCCTATCGCGCAGTTGAATGCCTATCGCGCAATTAAATGCCTATCCTGCATTCAAATGCCTATCACGCACGCTTAAACTCCTATCGCGCGCTTGAAAGTTGTCACATCAGTAACATGAAAAGTAACACATATTTTCAGTGACCACGGTCACAACGAATGCGCCCCCTTCACCCCACCCAGCTAATGCCATGCTGAGACAAGAACGAGGTGGAGGTAAGACTGTGATGGTTTGTTTTGGTCACGTGATTCCGATCGCCGGAATGTTGCCGAGGCGTGCGATATGGACGTAGAGTGCAGGCGTGCGCGTCAACGGAAATCCAAGGTGTGGGTTGAATGTCAAGTAGGTTTATGAGGCAAAATTCTTCTCCAAGCCCTTGAAGTCGGTGTGGCGGACGTGGACGTCGCCGATTGCTCATTAGGGTGTTTCATAATTAGATTTTTGACCCCAACTTCGACCCCGATTTCGACCCCAACTTGGCCCCAACTTGGGTCACAACGTGGTCAGATTTTGCGACCGGGAAGGACGGGGGATGGAGCAAATCGGCCAGTTCAAGTTGGGGCACCAAGTTGGGGTCGAAGTTGGACGTCAGGACCACGATCTGACATCCAACTTGGTGCCCCGATCTATTTCATGCCCCAACTTGACCTCAAGTTGGGGTCGAAGTTAGGGCACAAGTTGGGGCTCAGATTTTCAATTATGAAACACCCTATTGGTCGGCATTTTCCGCGTGTGCCGTGCGGAGAGGTGCCACACTTGAACCGCCCTTGGCGATTAGGGCTGCCCACCGTCCCCGTCTTTACGGGTGTGACGGGTGCCGTCAACGGCATGCCGTCCCGTCCCGTCGAGCATCTTGGTTGTTGAAATAGACGGGACGGGTACGGGCGGCAAAATTGCCGTCCGTCCCGTCAAAGCGCTGCCGTTGACGGCCGTATACGGGTTGTTGGCGCATTTTGCGTTTTCAGGGTGGTATCGGTGTAGCAAATTGTTCTTTGTTGAAAAAAGAAAAGGATCAGCTTGGTAGGTTGGAGTCCCGCGCTCAGATTATTGGATCTTTGACTTGACAAATCGAGCTGACGTGACCTGCCCTCTCACTCAGGTCGCGAACGCCGTTAAGGAAAACCAAGAGCAAGCCATCGATACGACCTAGGATACATTTGGTGGGCCTCCAGACATTTTTGAATTCAAATTTCGCCAAGATTACACTTTCTTTGCGAAGGTAGAGCCGTCCCCGGCATTTAACGGTTTACGGCCGTCTTTTTGCCGTCCCGTCCCGTCTCGAGGTCGCTCGGAGCCCAAAGACGGCTGAGACGGTAGCGGGCCGTCCCCGTCTAGGCCTGGGAATTTGACGGCCGTCCCCGTTGACGGGACGGTGGGCAGCCCTATTGGCGATGATGTGCCGCAGATGTGTGCCGAGTGCCGCGGATAAATGGCATGTGCTGCACTCTTTTTGCGCTGCATCTGAACAATCCCGTGGTCACACTGGGGGGAGAAAGCCTCGGTGGATAGGCATTCATGAAATGATAGTCACTTGTGAAGCAATAGGCATTCACCCGCATAATAGGCATTTTTATTATTGTGATAGGCATTAGTCCCATCAATAGGCATCATCCAATGCCTATCATACTAAAGTTGTCGTGCCTCGGAAGGCAGTTATCGCCGCAGGCCCTGGCGCACAATGCTGGGATACACTGCATTCCATGGCCCCGTCGGCAAACCCCGTCCCCCCGTCGGCAAACCCTGTTGACGTGGGTTGACATCGGTCGACTTCGGCCAACCCTAGTCGGCAGACCCTCGGCAGTTGGGTCGGCCCACGTCGACCGATGTCCACCCACGTCAGCAGGGTTTGCCGACGGGGGCTCGGAATGCAGTGATACTGTTTACGACGTTCTCTTGCTCTGCCTATCCTGCCGCGTTCCTTTTATTCGCGGGGTTCGCCCGCGCATCCGGCTTTGCACTTCGCCAGGTACGGATCGGAGGCGAGATGGCTCGCCCCTGCCGATGGTGCTGTCGTGGTGCCAAATGCATGCAGATGTCGCCCGTTCGACTCGGGCCCGGTCCATACACTGATAGTTGTTTTTTTTCCCTTCTTCTTGCCGCATTCCGCATTCCCCTTTACATCCTGTCCCACGTCCACTTCTTGCATGGAATAACCCCTGGAGAAACAACTCTTCCTGCAAGTCCTATTCTCTCACCTGTACGCACAGCTTGGTGACTGGCAGCATTCTCTGCTACGGAAGTATTCTGACTCGCACGTACACAGACGTATTCACGAGGACCAGCAGCTTTGACCAGCGCTTAACGGAGTCAGAATTCTATCCGGATGCTTTGCATACGGGATATGCATGGACGAAGAGAAAATTGCTTCAACATCATAACACATCTACCTCACAATCAGAAGTATCTTACGGGATTTCGTTGGTCGAGGAGAGGACGTTCGGGCAGACTAAGAAAGAACAGGGATATTTTGATTGGAAGTACCACACAAGATGCAAGATACGGCAATAATGTACGATGTGGGCGTGTGGATTAGGCGGAACGACGGCGGGGAGAAGCTGGACGAAGAAAGGGGGGTGTACCCGCGGAATGTAATCGCACTCGGGGGAGGCAGAAATAAGCATAGAAAATCAATGAGAAGTTGTAGACACGGGCATAGCCCAAAATGCGCAGGCAAGGCCCGGGAATATATAGCGAGGTACGACGTACGTGGATCGCATCGTTGCGGCGGGGGGCCGGAGTTACACGAGACACCCCGAGAAGATGCCCAGGGAGCGGCGCGGGATCGCACAAGCCACGGGTAGCCCTGGACGAAAAAAAAGGGTTGTACCCGCGGATTGGGGGCGGATTGGGCGAAGCAGACATAGAAATAGGACGGGGACACGATATTCAATGAATGGACGGCGTCGGGGGTATACCAAAGCGGATATTCACCGAGAGCAGAGGACATCGCCAGGATGAGCAAGGGGCACAATCGAGAGGAAATGACCCAGCACAGAGAAGGTTGAGGAGGGGCGGAAAGGAACAGATAAAATGCACACGCGCCCGCTTCGCACCGTGTTTGAAGAGACGAACGATCTTCTAGAGATGGAGATGAGTGGAATTAGGATCGAACGGAGAAGGACCGAATGAGATGGGGACACAGCAAAATCCGGAGCCCGTAAGTCATTATGTCAACCGAAAAAAACGAACCGCCATCGCAGCCGGGGATATTGGATGAGTGCTGAGAACTGGATGAGGGATAATTGGGAGATGTGACGGGCGGGAATGGTAGCAACTTGGACGCGGAATATTTGTCTCCTTGGCGCGGCAGCAATGCCAGACCGTGGGTGGCGCCAGAAGACGGAGCCTCGATGCACACGCACGAGAGCTTGACGTGTATAGATCGGCCGGCGAGGGAGGGACTTTAAAGGTGAGTTCAGTCTGAGTAGAGATTGAGGATCGGTCGCATTCCGGACCATCGAACGTGGACTAATGGAAAGAGACTGGTTTACAGTGTGGTGCTTGGGCGTTTCAGGAGGTGAGGATCCGAGGGATACCGGCGATACACTGCGATGGCTCAATGAATCCAGCGGCGCTCCTGTGCGAGATAGCAGGCTCCGGGAACGGAAAACTGCCCCTGAGCTTACAACATCCCCTGCGTAGCGATCTGTCCACCATCTTCGCATCGCACCGCGTAGGGATCCCCACCGTATCGTATACGGTTACGGCCGTAAGGAATACGAGGCCTTACGGGTACGATTTTGCTGCCTTACGGGACGGTATACGGTACGGGTTCCGGGACCGTAACACCCGTATTTGTACGGCATACGGGTCTCTAGAACGTCGACAAATGAGGGTGAGTATTCACTATTTTCTAACCTGCTTGTGTCTATCTTGACCCTCGGCTTGCACACTGTCGCCCTCAATCTCGTGTTTTAAAAATGCCGTACCGTACCCGTAACCGTAAAAGGAGTCCCGGAGGGTCATACGGGACGGTTACGGGTTACCGTATGACCCGTAACCGTATACCGTAACATACGGTTACGGTGGGGATCCCTAATCGCGCGTGCATTTCGGGCGGACTAGCGCAATGGATGAACGGGTTCTCCGATTTCATAAGCCGGTTGCACTATGAAGCACGGTGTCTCTCGATTCACTAATGCTCCCCCCCGCTCGTTCGGCCCACTCTGCCTTGTTGTTCCATTCGCAGACCACTCACTGAGCAAGCCGGACACGCCCTGTCCAAATAACGCCGGCCCAATTCCGCTTCAGAGATGCCACCCGTTGTCCTCGGTTTCGATCCCTTTCCGTCTCTTCTGTCTATGAGTCGCCGCGGGTCATCTGCACGAGCTTGGGCAGGCCAGCATGCGTGAATTTGCTCATGAATCGATCCCGTTCCCCGCCTATTATGATCCGCTAAATACGTTCATCCCACCAGTGTCTTTTAAAGAATCGAGATAGCGTTGCCGACGTATCTGATCCCAGTTCACCTAGGAGGGCGTCGGGGACAGGTCGTCCATATTGCTCCAATGCCCCAATGACTTTCTCGACTCCTCGCTCCTTCGCGGCCAAGCATCCAATATGGACTGCCAATTCAGCTTTGGCCCTCCTGGCCTGCTCGCCTCAGGCTCGGTTCGATATTCCAATCTCTTCAGCCGCCGATATCAATGCTTTATACCGGGATAATGCCTCGCCGTGATCCCCTCATCTCTTCGCCTCCTCCTCGCGTACTCTTCAGTTCACCCGGCTGACTCCATTGCGCTCTTTGCACCCGCTCTTTTGGAGTCATCTCGACCATGAGCTTAACATTTCCCAGTGACCGAGATCCAGTTCCTCGGATGCAGTGTGCAACTGCTTTGAATGCCTGGCGATTCTGGGGTATGACGTCCCATCTTCTTTCCTGAGGGGTTCCCGCCTACATAGCGGAAGTCTTGATTGTGGGGATTCCATAGTGCTGGCCAAATGTCGTATTCACCGTATTCATATTCTGAGGCTTGACACAGGAAGGATATCTCAATAACACTTCGTGAACTATGCTAAATATATCCAAGAACTAATAACATTAAGTCTTGCATATGTCACTGCTAAACTAGCTTGAAAGTTTTTAAAATGTTTTCATCCTAAATTCTAGAATGTTATGGATGATACATAATGAATATGTACAGCATGTATACATCATGTCTTTCACAATATCTTTCAAATGCCTCTTGAGCATGTTGAAGGAGGAAAGCATGAACATATTCAAAATGTGTACAGCATATATTCTTGCCAGATACACAGAAAATATTGTGATCTTGTCACACAATGTGTTTCAGTTGTCTTTTGCAAAACAATCAACATATCTTTAGGGAAACTGGGTGGGAATTATGCAATGGTAATTTGAAATGTCCAAAATGACATTCACCATTTGTTTTAGTTACTTTTAGTCATTTTTTAATCATGACTTGCAGATAAAGAATGTTGCATGTTGTGAAAGACATCTAAAAGATATTTAAAATGTTGTAGTTGAATACTTTGGATGAATTCAAAAGAACATTGTAGGAATTATTTAAAATAGTTCTGCATGAAATCTTGGGGAAGATATTGTGAATGTATTTGCAAGGTATTTTACCTGCCAACTTCAACATGTTTAGGATAAACATTAGACAAATGTGGGGTCAGAAAAGGAGAAAGGAAGATGAAAGAGATTCAAGTAGCATTAAATATGACTTACTGAAAAGTGGTCAATAGATTTGTGAAATGTATTTGAAATGGTTCAGCAGAGGACATTCAAAATATATTTCATATTTACACCCAGGAAGAAATCCATAAGAGACATTTTTATGTCATCTTCTGCAGTATAAGCAGATATAAGTGAGAGGATACAGAGAACAGATTAAAAATGTCAATCATAATAATTTCACGACAGTCATGGGTAAGATGGTGCAACACAGATAAGAGTCAGTTGAAATATATTTTCTGTATAAGGGTTGGACAAGAGTCAAGAGAAAGTGACAACAAGCCTTGAAGAAACATATTTAAAAAGTATTTGACATCTATTTGATAAGAATGGCACAAAATGGAACAGTTGACATGTGGAATACTGAGTACCTTGTGTGAGAGACATGTAGAAAGAATTTGAGATAGATCTGACAATAATACAATTAGCTTTTAGAGTAAATACGGAGGAAAATATCTGGCACAGAGGAAACTTGACATCTTGGGCAGAAATCTCAGGCCACAGAGCAAAACTGGCATCTTTGGTGGAAATCTCAGGTCACAGAGAAAATTTGACATCTTTTGTGGAGAGATGCGGCCACGAAGCAAACTTGACATCTTTTGTGGAGAGATGCGGCCACAGAGCAAACTTGACATCTTTGGTGGAGAGATGCGGCCACAGAGCAAACTTGGCATCTTTGGTGGAAATCTCTGGTCGCAGAGCAAACTTGACATCTTGGGCAGAAATGTCAGGCCACAGAGCAAAACTGGCATCTTTGGTGGAAATCTCAGGTCACAGAGAAACTTTGGCATCTTTGGTGGAGAGATGCGGCCACGAAGCAAACTTGACATCTTTTGTGGAGAGATGCGGCCACAGAGCAAACTTGACATCTTTGGTGGAGAGATGCGGCCACAAAGCAAACTTGACATCTTTGGTGGAGAGATGCGGCCACAGAGCAAACTTGACATCTTTGGTGGAAATCTCTGGTTGCAGAGCAAACTTGGCATCTTTTCTGGAGAGATGCGGCCACAAAGCAAACTTGACATCTTTGGTGGAGAGATGCGGCCACAGAGCAAACTTGGCATCTTTGGTGGAAATCTCTGGTCGCAGAGCAAACTTGGCATCTTTGGTGGAGAGATGCGGCCACAAAGCAAACTTGACATCTTTGGTGGAAATCTCTGGTCGCAGAGCAAACTTGGCATCTTTGGTGGAAATCTCTGGTCGCAGAGCAAACTTGACATCTTTGGTGGAGAGATGCGGCCACAGAGCAAACTTGGCATCTTTGGTGGAAATCTCTGGTCGCAGAGCAAACTTGACATCTTGGGCAGAAATGTCAGGCCACAGAGCAAAACTGGCATCTTTGGTGGAAATCTCAGGTCACAGAGAAAATTTGGCATCTTTGGTGGAGAGATGCGGCCACGAAGCAAACTTGACATCTTTTGTGGAGAGATGCGGCCACAGAGCAAACTTGACATCTTTGGTGGAGAGATGCGGCCACAAAGCAAACTTGACATCTTTGGTGGAAATCTCTGGTCGCAGAGCAAACTTGGCATCTTTGGTGGAAATCTCTGGTCGCAGAGCAAACTTGGCATCTTTGGTGGAGAGATGCGGCCACAAAGCAAACTTGACATCTTTGGGGGAAATCTCTGGACGCAGAGCAAACTTGGCATCTTTGGTGGAGAGATGCGGCCACAAAGCAAACTTGACATCTTTGGTGGAAATCTCTGGTCGCAGAGCAAACTTGGCATCTTTGGTGGAAATCTCTGGTCGCAGAGCAAACTTGGCATCTTTGGTGGAGAGATGCGGCCACAAAGCAAACTTGACATCTTTTGTGGAGAGATGCGGCCACAGAGCAAACTTGGCATCTTTAGTGGAAATCTCTGGTCGCAGAGCAAACTTGGCATCTTTTGTGGAGAGATGCGGCCACAGAGCAAACTTGACATCTTTGGTGGAGAGATGCGGCCACAGAGCAAACTTGGCATCTTTGGTGGAAATCTCTGGTCGCAGAGCAAACTTGGCATCTTTGGTGGAGAGATGCGGCCACAAAGCAAACTTGACATCTTTGGGGGAAATCTCTGGACGCAGAGCAAACTTGGCATCTTTGGTGGAGAGATGCGGCCACAAAGCAAACTTGACATCTTTGGTGGAAATCTCTGGTCGCAGAGCAAACTTGGCATCTTTGGTGGAAATCTCTGGTCGCAGAGCAAACTTGGCATCTTTGGTGGAGAGATGCGGCCACAAAGCAAACTTGACATCTTTGGGGGAAATCTCTGGACGCAGAGCAAACTTGGCATCTTTGGTGGAGAGATGCGGCCACAAAGCAAACTTGACATCTTTGGTGGAAATCTCTGGTCGCAGAGCAAACTTGGCATCTTTTGTGGAGAGATGCGGCCACAGAGCAAACTTGACATCTTTGGTGGAGAGATGTGGCCACAGAGCAAACTTGGCATCTTTGGTGGAAATCTCTGGTCGCAGAGCAAACTTGACATCTTGGGCAGAAATGTCAGGCCACAGAGCAAAACTGGCATCTTTGGTGGAAATCTCAGGTCACAGAGAAACTTTGGCATCTTTTGTGGAGAGATGCGGCCACGAAGCAAACTTGACATCTTTTGTGGAGAGATGCGGCCACAGAGCAAACTTGACATCTTTGGTGGAGACATGCGGCCACAAAGCAAACTTGACATCTTTGGTGGAAATCTCTGGTCGCAGAGCAAACTTGGCATCTTTGGTGGAAATCTCTGGTCGCAGAGCAAACTTGGCATCTTTAGTGGAGAGATGCGGCCACAAAGCAAACTTGGCATCTTTGGTGGAAATCTCTGGTCGCAGAGCAAACTTGGCATCTTTTGTGGAGAGATGCGGCCACAAAGCAAACTTGACATCTTTGGTGGAGAGATGCGGCCACAGAGCAAACTTGGCATCTTTGGTGGAAATCTCTGGTCGCAGAGCAAACTTGGCATCTTTGGTGGAGAGATGCGGCCACAAAGCAAACTTGACATCTTTGGTGGAAATCTCTGGTCGCAGAGCAAACTTGGCATCTTTTGTGGAGAGATGCGGCCACAGAGCAAACTTGACATCTTTGGTGGAGAGATGTGGCCACAGAGCAAACTTGGCATCTTTGGTGGAAATCTCTGGTCGCAGAGCAAACTTGACATCTTGGGCAGAAATGTCAGGCCACAGAGCAAAACTGGCATCTTTGGTGGAAATCTCAGGTCACAGAGAAACTTTGGCATCTTTTGTGGAGAGATGCGGCCACGAAGCAAACTTGACATCTTTTGTGGAGAGATGCGGCCACAGAGCAAACTTGACCTCTTTGGTGGAAATCTCTGGTCGCAGAGCAAACTTGACATCTTTGGTGGAGAGATGCGGCCACAGGAAATATCAGGCCACAGAGCAAACTTGGCATCTCTCCACCAAAGATGTCAAGTTTGCTCTGTGGCTGCATCTCTCCACAAAAGATGTCAAGTTTGCTTTGTGGCCGCATCTCTCCACAAAATGCCAAGATTGCTCTGCGACCAGAGATTTCCACCAAAGATGTCAAGTTTGCTCTGCGACCAGAGATTTCCACCAAAGATGTCAAGTTTGCTTTGTGGCCGCATCTCTCCACCAAAGATGTCAAGTTTGCTCTGTGGCCGCATCTCTCCACAAAAGATGTCAAGTTTGCTTCGTGGCCGCATCTCTCCACAAAAGATGCCAAAGTTTCTCTGTGACCTGAGATTTCCACCAAAGATGCCAGTTTTGCTCTGTGGCCTGACATTTCTGCCCAAGATGTCAAGTTTGCTCTGCGACCAGAGATTTCCACCAAAGATGCCAAGTTTGCTCTGTGGCCGCATCTCTCCACAAAAGATGTCAAGTTTGCTCTGTGGCCGCATCTCTCCACAAAAGATGCCAAGTTTGCTCTGCGACCAGAGATTTCCACCAAAGATGTCAAGTTTGCTTTGTGGCCGCATCTCTCCACCAAAGATGCCAAGTTTGCTCTGCGTCCAGAGAGATTTCCACCAAAGATGCCAAGTTTGCTTTGTGGCCGCATCTCTCCACAAAAGATGCCAAATTTGCTCTGCGACCAGAGATTTCCACCAAAGATGTCAAGTTTGCTCTGTGGCCGCATCTCTCCACAAAAGATGCCAAGTTTGCACTGCGACCAGAGATTTCCACCAAAGATGCCAAGTTTGCTCTGCGACCAGAGATTTCCACCAAAGATGTCAAGTTTGCTTTGTGGCCGCATCTCTCCACCAAAGATGCCAAGTTTGCTCTGCGTCCAGAGATTTCCCCCAAAGATGTCAAGTTTGCTTTGTGGCCGCATCTCTCCACCAAAGATGCCAAGTTTGCTCTGCGACCAGAGATTTCCACCAAAGATGCCAAGTTTGCTCTGTGGCCGCATCTCTCCACCAAAGATGTCAAGTTTGCTTTGTGGCCGCATCTCTCCAGAAAAGATGCCAAGTTTGCTCTGCAACCAGAGATTTCCACCAAAGATGTCAAGTTTGCTCTGTGGCCGCATCTCTCCACCAAAGATGTCAAGTTTGCTTTGTGGCCGCATCTCTCCACCAAAGATGTCAAGTTTGCTCTGTGGCCGCATCTCTCCACAAAAGATGTCAAGTTTGCTTCGTGGCCGCATCTCTCCACCAAAGATGCCAAAGTTTCTCTGTGACCTGAGATTTCCACCAAAGATGCCAGTTTTGCTCTGTGGCCTGACATTTCTGCCCAAGATGTCAAGTTTGCTCTGCGACCAGAGATTTCCACCAAAGATGCCAAGTTTGCTCTGTGGCCGCATCTCTCCACCAAAGATGTCAAGTTTGCTCTGTGGCCGCATCTCTCCACAAAAGATGTCAAGTTTGCTTCGTGGCCGCATCTCTCCACAAAAGATGTCAAATTTTCTCTGTGACCTGAGATTTCCACCAAAGATGCCAGTTTTGCTCTGTGGCCTGAGATTTCTGCCCAAGATGTCAAGTTTCCTCTGTGCCAGATATTTTCCTCCGTATTTACTCTAAAAGCTAATTGTATTATTGTCAGATCTATCTCAAATTCTTTCTACATGTCTCTCACACAAGGTACTCAGTATTCCACATGTCAACTGTTCCATTTTGTGCCATTCTTATCAAATAGATGTCAAATACTTTTTAAATATGTTTCTTCAAGGCTTGTTGTCACTTTCTCTTGACTCTTGTCCAACCCTTATACAGAAAATATATTTCAACTGACTCTTATCTGTGTTGCACCATCTTACCCATGACTGTCGTGAAATTATTATGATTGACATTTTTAATCTGTTCTCTGTATCCTCTCACTTATATCTGCTTATACTGCAGAAGATGACATAAAAATGTCTCTTATGGATTTCTTCCTGGGTGTAAATATGAAATATATTTTGAATGTCCTCTGCTGAACCATTTCAAATACATTTCACAAATCTATTGACCACTTTTCAGTAAGTCATATTTAATGCTACTTGAATCTCTTTCATCTTCCTTTCTCCTTTTCTGACCCCACATTTGTCTAATGTTTATCCTAAACATGTTGAAGTTGGCAGGTAAAATACCTTGCAAATACATTCACAATATCTTCCCCAAGATTTAATGCAGAACTATTTTAAATAATTCCTACAATGTTCTTTTGAATTCATCCAAAGTATTCAACTACAACATTTTAAATATCTTTTAGATGTCTTTCACAACATGCAACATTCTTTATCTGCAAGTCATGATTAAAACATGACTAAAAGTAACTAAAACAAATGGTGAATGTCATTTTGGACATTTCAAATTACCATTGCATAATTCCCACCCAGTTTCCCTAAAGATATGTTGATTGTTTTGCAAAAGACAACTGAAACACATTGTGTGACAAGATCACAATATTTTCTGTGTATCTGGCAAGAATATATGCTGTACACATTTTGAATATGTTCATGCTTTCCTCCTTCAACATGCTCAAGAGGCATTTGAAAGATATTGTGAAAGACATGATGTATACATGCTGTACATATTCATTATGTATCATCCATAACATTCTAGAATTTAGGATGAAAACATTTTAAAAACTTTCAAGCTAGTTTAGCAGTGACATATGCAAGACTTAATGTTATTAGTTCTTGGATATATTTAGCATAGTTCACGAAGTGTTATTGAGATATCCTTCCTGTGTGAATATGAATATATCTTGAATATATCTGAATCTATTTTGAGTGTCTACCTCCGAGCAAAAATGAGACTAAATGTACCAGAATATGGTGCAAGTGGGGCTGAGTACTTACATATGATGTTTTGAGGAACACAGAGCCTCTGCGGGAGCAAGGAACTCGGTGAAAACGGATGGACGCGGGTTCAACATTGAGATCAGAATATTTTGATCCGACTCAAAGTGGTTCAAGGTCCGACCGGTGACACTCTGTGGCCGATGTTGCGGCTTGCGGTGTTTCTAAATGTAGGTTTGATGTCCGCCGAAGAGTTTTGGGGCTCCGCGCTATGCCGGTTGAGGTTCCCAGCAAGCGAAAACAGGACCTTGACCGTATTCAACCGTATCCAAATATATTTGAATACATATCATATCGTATTCATATTTTGAGGTCGGTCTCGAGGCCGTATCGTATTCGTTTTTAATTGAATATATTCCAAATATATTTTACCGTATCGTATTTTTGGCCAGCACTAGTGGGGAGGGAAGGAAAACTCGCCGAGCTGAGTCTGTACTTTCCAGCACCTCAATTTTCTGATCGACCCTGTCCAAGATGTCGGAAGATCTGGACGCATGGTCGCGATCTCGTGAGGCCGAGATTCGTTTGTGAATTGGAATGCAGTGTGTTGCGAGCGCGACGCTGTACACCCAACCCCGAATCCCAATTAATATAGGGATCGCGGCGTGGGCACACCGTGATCCTTTTCTCGCCCGAACCCGAATCCCGAGCCCTGCTGAATCGACCGCCAACCTGTGGTTCAAGTTCTTCTCTGTGCGCATTCCCGGGGGCTGTATGTTGACGCATATGAAGGTACCACCGGTACCTTCACAGGGGTGCGTCCGCCAAAGTCTTTTGTCCTTATCGATGCTAGGCACAGAGAGAATTACACGTGAAGCGCTTCAGCCGCGTATTATATTCCCAAGGTATGCTGCCCTGGTCCGTTTTCCTGGGGTCAGTGTCATACCTCGATCTCCGCGAGCCGTATATTGACCAGTGGCGTTCGGTCTTTCCAATCTTTGTTTCGCGGTGCCTTTCAACCGAATTGGTTAGCAGCGGACATACATCGGGCGTGATCACTTGCTATACATGCCGGACCCCAGTATCTCCCCGTCGCTACACTGGGGTTAGGAACGATTCTTCCTCTTTCACAAGCGCCATTCCACCAGCCCGGTCCTAACCATCCCGTTCTCTTCGTCGTGGAGGCTCACACTACGGGGTCGGTTGAAATCGCGTGGTAACAATCCTAGCTGTTGAATCGGGTAAATGATTGTGTTACAATGAGTCAGTCAACTCACGTCTGTCCCACCCAGATACATCCCGCTCACTCCTCTGCCCGAGGGAGTGTCCTGGCGTTGACACATGTTGTAGTCGCGTATGAAGTGACAGAGGGACACGTAAAGGGTAGAGACCGTCAATTAATGTGGCGCTGCACCACAGGTACATAATCTATACTGCCATGACCAAATCCACTTTAATGAAATGAGAGTCGAAGATAATCCCAGCTATCGCTGTTTCCCCGTCGGAGACTGGCACCGAACCAGAGCCCTAGAAGAAGATACTATCAATCATGAATTGCATCCCTGCCTCTCGGAACGTCTACGGTGCCCGTTAGTATCCGCAGTCATGGTAGGTACGTGCGTGGAACGTACATCGTCCTCGATGATGGAGCCCTGGGTCTGCCAGACGATGTTCTGGCCGCCTTCCGAGTATTTCGGCCAGTTGATTTTGGTCGTCACTGTGCACAATTCAAGGTGAGTTGAGTTCAACGGCCACGGTCGTGTAATTGTACTCACCATTCGCGTTGTTGGGATCCCCGGTCGCCGCGAAACTTGCCCACGAGCGGCTCATGTACACGCCCAGGAACCTATCCTCTATTGGCGCGCCTGGGCCGAGGTACGTAGCAGTAGCGTGGTTTGTTACCCAGAAAGCGGTGCTGCGCGTATGAAGGTCAGCTGGGCGGGGGGTGCACGCGTCGTTGGAACGCACTCGTCATTCTGGGTGTTGAAAACGTAGGCCACCTCGGTGAAATGTCCCACATAATCTTGCACGCCGAAAGATACCTCGTAGGGCTTGTGATTGAACCTTGATGACTCCGTTAGCAGCGACAATGTGGTGTCTATTCAATGCATCGCACCTGTACTTATAGAACGGGACTTGGGACGACACCTCCTGAGCGAGTGCGCGTGCTCCTCTAGACTTCGAGGTTAGAGATATTTCCCAATTGAATTTCAATGATGCTTACGCCGCCATGAAAACGTCGCCGACGATGGAACCGACGCGCTTATTTTGCGCTCCCGGTGTATTGAACAGCCCGTTCTGGATCGGGTCCAACTGGAAGTCACCGGTGTTGAACGGACATCCCAGCGCGGGGTCTTCTGGATATAGATGCACGACGCCGGGTATCTGGTCCGGCGGAACGAGAGTGGAGATGAACTCCTCGACGTCTGTGGTGGTGTTCGCACCGCTGGGTGCAAAGCTCTGCCCTTCGTCCGTATTGCTACCGACCTACGCCGGGATATAAACGACAGATATAGGAACTGGAGAAATTACGCACGAGGAAGGGAACCCTTGTCCAATTCCCTGCGCGGAGGGCCGCCAACGGGCCGGGAACATTGACGATGTCACCGTCGAATACCGGCTGGATGACTCCGAGTGAGGCCTGGCGGAACTGGTCAATGGGAAGGGACCGTATGCAGCCCAGTTGGATCGATGTTGATGAATTTGCCGTCGACGAACAGTTGGTGTTCGTAAGGAGCGAGTCGTACGTAGACTGGAATGCAGGGTCCGCCGGGTGACTATAGTTTATACCGATAGTACCGCTCTCGATAATGGCCCGCGCGAATAATCCGTCGTCTCGCCCAGAATAGGCGGTGATTTGCGCGAGTATGCTGAAACCACCAGCCTACGTTGAAAACTCGTGAGCTTGGCTGAACATACCGCGGGAGTGTGAGCTAATCTTACACTGTAGAGATTGTTCAACGGCGTCCAGCTCAATTCATTAGAAGGAAACGTACCTTTGTCCCTGGACTGTGACCGCTTCGGATCGCCTCCGAATTTCGCGATATTCTCCTGGACCCAGTGAAGAGCAAGGCGCTGATCGCGCAGCCCCAGATTCAAGGAGCCCTCTTCCGCGAGCGCTGTGCGGCGAGGAACCCAAGGACGCCAGTCGATAGCTGAGTGTACGAGATTTAGCACCGCTTGAAACATGGAAGTAATTATAACGCACTT